>JAUZST010008257.1:0-13655 GCA_034779995.1 Parotocinclus haroldoi
CTCTCTCTCTCTCTCTCTCTCTCTCTCTCTCTCTCTCTCTCTCTCTCTCTCTCTCTCTCTCTCTCTCTCTCTATTAGTTATGATCTCACTTGAGCTTACGGATCCTGCACGATAACCGGAAAACCATTCAGCTTAATAACAGAATGGCTCAGTGCACTACATTTATAGTTCTGTTTTAAACCGAGAATCGAATTAAGTTACATTTCAGTTAGGTTCCTTTTTTTTAAAAATTGAATCAATCAGTCGATTATTTCATAGCCCTTTACACTTCATGGGGTGGGGGCGGGGGGGAAGAACTCTACTTAATTTCTGAAAAACGCTTAAATGTTCTTCTCTTCTGTATCTGATGTTCTGTGTGCTATTAGTGATGCAGCCAACATGGTCGGTTGTCTTGTGTTGCACATCCTTTTCAACACTGCGACATGATTGCAGCTGGGAGAAAAGAGCCCTTGCTTGATATCGTAAGGGTTCTCATGACCATTATATTTCAAAGACAGGTGACCTATTACCACAAGGTGTTACCTCATTCTCTACATGTGTTTATCTTTTACAAGAGAAGGGCAAAGCGCAGAAAAAAAAAAAAAGAGCTCATCATGTTAACATGTCTTGTGCACTAACTGAACAATAATGAGCAAGGTTAACAGCCATGCTTCTACACTGGGCTAGTGACAGCGTGTTAGATATAAAACCTAATATGTGTGCTGGATTGCATTCTTGTTTACTGTTAGAAGGCAGGAAGTGGTGTAGCGCTCCCTTTCTCGTTCTAACGACAGCGCTTATCCCATAGGTAAGATCCCAGAGGAGGCCAAGGCTCTGTCCCTTCTGGCTCCTGCCGCTCCAGTGCCTAGTTTGATGCCTGGTGGAGGACTGCTGCCCATCCCGAACGCTGCACCCCTTCAGAATGTGAGGAACTCATTCTTTATTTAATACCAAGCACATTCAGGGCCCTCGGGAAGCCGTACTCGGTTGTTGCGATTCGAAAGAATATCTCGCTCGCGCGATTGACGCGTCCATGTCTGTCATCCCTCAGCTCGGCCTCCCATTGGCTGCCCGGGGGCAGCTGAGTCTCGGGCTCGACTCCTCAGTGGCAGGGCTGAGCACAGTTCCCTCTCAGCCCCCCATCATGGGCAACGTTGACCCTTCCAAAATTGACGAGATCCGTAGGACTGTGTATGTGGGCAACCTCAATTCTCAGGTATGTTCAGGGGATATGTCACACCTGTTCCACCAACGAAAAGTGCAAGCTACGACAGAACGGGACTGTATCGCCGTGTTAGGTGCTTGAACTGCCTGAGTGTTTTGATTCCCCCCCCCCCCCCCTCTAGACCACCACTGCAGAGCAGCTGATGGAGTTCTTTAAGCAGGTCGGAGAGGTGAAGTTTGTGCGCATGGCAGGCGACGAGACCCAGCCTACACGATTCGCTTTTGTAGAGTTCGAA
The DNA here is from genome assembly GCA_034779995.1 of Parotocinclus haroldoi. Lineage (NCBI taxonomy): Eukaryota > Metazoa > Chordata > Actinopteri > Siluriformes > Loricariidae > Parotocinclus > Parotocinclus haroldoi. The sequence continues at coordinate 1,440 of JAUZST010008257.1, forward strand.
AACCAGGATTGTGTGGTCAGAGCGCTCACCTTCAATGGCGTCATGTTTGGAGACAGACCTCTGAAGTCAGTCCCTTTCTTTCTTTCTTTGCCATTTAGAAACTGTGAACCTGCCCCCTTTGTACGCTTAGGGGCTCTGAATACTGTAAAACCCTGTTTAGTGCAGAATTCGTACACTTGGACCGCTGACCAGGGAAACGTCATCTGTTGGGACATCTGTGCCTGCTCGAATGCTTTGTCTTATGTAATCCTAGGATCAACCATTCCAACAATGCCATCGTGAAGCCCCCCGAGCTCACACCTCAGGCTGCAGCTAAAGAACTGGAGGTTGTGATGAAACGAGTAAGAGAGGCCCAGTCCACGATCGCGGCAGCCATAGAGCCAGGTCAGCAGCTACCAAAGCACGTCTCACCTTCCCGCAGTGGTGCAGGGTTCCATACGCTTATGTAGAAAGGTCATGTAGGGAAATCCTCAGCTCTCCCAGATCCAGACGCTGATTGTAGGTCTAGAGAAAAGCGATGGCAAGCCTTGCTTTTGAAGTGATCTGTGCTGAGCAGCCCCTTTTGGGAAGGTAATGTCACTCGAAATGAAAAGCGCATGTACCCAGCCCGTCTCACTGCGGACATTCCAGACTCTTTAGAGATGGTCTGGGAACGTTTCCCAGCCTTACGTCCATCAGCAGGCTGATTTTCGAGAGTTTTTTCAGAGCTGTACCTAAATGTATTCGAACGTAGACGGTTTGCCTTCGGCGTCTAGGATGGTCTAAAACCTTCTCAGAAGAGTGCAAACCGAAGCAGCAAGCAGGGACAAGCTCCGAACGAATTTTAGATGCAAGCGTTACGGTTTAAGGTTTTGGCTTGATAGTGCAGCACTTAAACATGAAGTGTTTGTTTTAGTTGACAGTAGCATGAATGTGTTTGAGCCCTCGATTCCTAAGCTGTCTGTGCATGAATGGTTTTGCACAGCTGAGCGAAGGAAGCGTTCATCAAGTAGGTCAAGGAAGTCAAGAAGGTCCCATTCCAGGTCTCGCTCTCGGTCCCGTTCCGACTCTCATCGGAAACGCTCCCGATCCAGACACGGGTAAGCTAAACAGCGCTGTCTTTGTTCCTTACGAGCCCTTTGAATTATGCCTTAAGCAGTACACGAGCTCTTCCTGATCAGGAGTAATGCGTGAATCTAGGGTTAACGTTTAAAAGCAACCTGTGAGCCCAGGCATGGAGGGGCACGCTCGTAATCTCCGTGCTCTCACCGCGCACACCGGCTCCCTCTTGAGCCTGCGCTCCTGTTTTCCTTTACTCGAAGCTAACCTTCCTGTAAAACGAAAGAAGTTTTTAAAAATGTAAAAAAAAAAAAAAAAAAAAAAGCCTGCGCTGTTCTTCCGTACAGAAATCCCAGCATCTAATCGGGTTTCTGTTTCGTTCTAAAGAGGCCGGCCATCCCAAAAGTCGTGGCAGAGGGCTAGCGATGTGCGTAGCTCTCACAAGAGACGCTCCGGAGACGGGAGGCGTAGTCGCTCGCACTCCAGGTCAGATCGTCACTCTGCGGATATTTCCGTAACAAGACGATTCGTTTTCACTAGCGCGCCCACTTTAACGACTGTTTTTTTAAATTTTTTTTCCCCTACATGGTTCATCCTCCCGGAGACAGGCACAAAGACGGCAGCTGGAAGACGAGGAGAATGGACGAGGGTAACCTCAAGAGAGCCAAAAAGGGGAGTTCGCCTGTTAAAGGTTTCAGACGATCCCACAGCAACAGCAGGTCGGTAAAACGGCGTTAAGCAAACCCCCTAGAGAAACCGATCTGCTCAGCCATGCGTTAGTACAAATAATACGTACTCGATACCACGTGTTACAGTTCGTTTTGGTATAAAAGCGGTGCGCGTCGGAGGGTTTGGGAGAAGACGGTGTCACCAAAACGCACGTTTGTGGTTTCCTTCCTAAAGAAGGAAATAAAGGAAAAGCACAAACAAACATTTAGCGCCGTTCAGTTCAGTTCAGTTCAGTTTAGGCTCAGCGTGTTCCTTTCATTCCCGAGTAACGAGTGCCAGTGTATTATTTGCAGGGGGTGCAAAAGGAGGAGCCGGTCTCGCTCCAGGGCCCAGACGAAGAAATTAAGGTCACCCTCGCCAAAGAGGTAAAGGCAGAACTGGATCGGCGTGTGGGGTTGAGAATGGCGGTGTCATCCTAAAATCGAAAACGAACCGGGGAAGGCAAGATTCTAACTTGCTGCTGTTGTTTACAGAGGAAAGAAAGAGAGGAGACGAGAGCATGTGCGGGAGAGCAGCAGGGAGAGGACGGGGGGATCGTCCTCCAAAAGGCAAGACTATAAAGCCAAGCTGAACCGGGTGAGTCCAACCTACACTTCGGTCTAAATTCACCCTCGCCTCAAACTAGGGCTGTACCGATCCGATATTCTGTACCGGTACCGGCCCCGATGTGGTAAAATCACTGGACCGGAGATCGGATTGGGCGGCGCTAAATAACGGCCTAATCCCATAGCTTTCCTATCACGCCGTAAAGAGGGACGTGGCACGTTATCAACGGCTGGAACTCGAGTTAAAACCGCTAGCTAGCGGCGTGGAGAAGTAAGCGTAAGAGGTGCTAGCAGCGCGCCGCTCTGTTATCCGTAACGCCAGATATTCACGTTCGCAGTATCGATATCGGTATCGGGCATTGAAAAAAGGGTATCGAGCCAGCCCTGCCTCGAACCGATCAGTTTAGAAGAAAAAGGAAAAACTTTTTTTTTTTTTTTTTTTTTTTTTTCAAAAACAAGCCCTCTGTTTTTAAGTGGTATTTTATGAAGGCAGTAATTTAAAAAATAAAAAAAAAGGCGTAGCACGAGCAGCAATGTTTCCAGTAATGCACCTTTGGTTTGGATCGTTTTGGCTGTATATGGTAGCAGTGTCTTTGAGTGCTGCTCTAGATCTCAGAACGAGATAAGGGACGTGTAGGTAACATCTGATAATGACGTTTACCTGCATTATCAGTGTCCGGGATGATTACAGTCAGCGGGACTGTTATGGCCTAGATCTGGCATCTTACTGCAGCTTATCAGGAACCCAGAATCTACAAGGGAAATAACGTTTTTAAACAAAAGCCACGAAAGCTGATTTGATCTGTGGAAACTGGGCCAAAGCATGTTGGCTTGCATGTTCGTCCGATTCAGAACTGCAGTTTCTGATTACCTGGGCTCAGACCGCGCGCTTCGCTCATGGCATGAAGGTCGGGCGGTGCCGTCATCGAACCCTGTGATGGACTGAAACGCCCCCCGTGTTTCGGAGCAGTACTTACTAACTGGTTTAAGACGTTTAGGAAGATTCTGAACATCGAGTGACGTTCGTTACACGCTTTATATCAAACGTTGAAACCCTCGTGATTTTTACCTTTGCCCTTCGAGCCCTCGAGGTTGCCTTTCCCCCGGAACGCTTAACTGGTGCAGTAAGCAGCGATGGCAAGCGGGTCCCACGGGTATCCGGAGAGCATCCCAGCTGCAAGGACCACGGAATGCTTCGGCTAAGGCATCGCCCCGTCTCTTACACTCTGGGGTGTTTGAAACGGCCACAAACGTTTTGCGTCTGCATGCTCGTACGGGGTTCTGGAAATGAAATTCACACCCGCTGTGGTGCTGTTGCAGAGGGACCGAGAAAACAAGCAGAAGGTCCGTGACTACGTGAGCGACGGTGACGATTTGGGCTCCGGTGGCAGCGAGGACCTTTCTCCGCGAGAGAAACGCGGCGGAAATTCCAACAACGCGCATTCGTCGGACGAGGAGCTCCCCACGGCCGACTGAACTGACAGAACTGATCATACGCCGCCATAACGTCCACCAACTCTACAGCTGTACATGCCGCTTCGTCCCATCAGCCGTCACTTCCAAACCGCCTCCCTAATACTGTGCGGGTCGTACCGCCAGGACTCCTCCCATCTGGTACCAGGATGTCTCTATCTTCTGAGCTAGGGCTTCCTTAGAGCAGAGACCTGGGTCACTTGGAGGCCAAGGCAACGCTCCGTAACCCTGTAATGTTCCTCAAACCCTTTGTTATGAGTTTTGGCAGTGTGGCGGGGTGCGTTGTCCTTCCGAAAGGGGCCGTTAGGGAACACCGTGACCACGAAGGGGTGCACATGGTCTGCAGCAGTGGCTGGGGGAAGGCGGCGCATGTGAAATAGGAACCCTGTTACACGTTATTCACACGGGTGACCCCCTGTGACTTCTCTACCTTTCTGCACAAACATGGCCCGATTTGCCGTCCTAGACGAAGCGAAACACAACCGGGGAAACGGACGAGGCTAAAAGATCATGCGCGGTTATTTATTCGTTGAGGAAAATGGTCCAGCGTCGCGTATCCGCCGATGGGAACGAGGTGATGAACACACTCGTTTCCCCGCTCGCTCTCTGACTGACCTTTCGTTGGTCGTGTGGATTCGTCCAGAACTAGAACGTTGTTGTTATTCCAGATAGTTTGTTAATCGAGATTAAAAGATTAAAAAAAAAAAGCTTTCATACAGGATAAACGTCATTAAAACCTGTGCTTATATTTTTCGTGTGTGTGTGTGTGTGTGTGTGTGTGTGTGTGTGTGTGTGTGTGTGTGTGTGTAACATGCCGATAGTTATATGGGTGTGCAGGGGGTATTTCCTCTCGGGAACCCTTTTTTTAAGTGAATGACCTCAAGCACAGACGTGCGGTTAGAACACCTAGCATGTAAGAAGTGCCTGGGAAAGGGTTAGCACAGAAAATAATAGCTTTAGCATTCATTACAATGCTTTTCTTTTCTTTTCCTTTCCTTTTTTTAGAAACGACACAGACGTACTGTACACTGTGTTACTGATCTATACGTTCAGATTTGTAGTTTTGACCTTTTTGTATGCATTTTATGTCGAACTCTTAATCTCTGGTGTGAAAAAGCAATCGCTGTCCAAATAAAACGTTTGCCGGCTCTCGTTTTGGAAAGTCTTTTTATGGGAGCTAAACGTAAGACACTTACTACGTGTGTGTGTGTGTGTGTGTGTATGTATATATATATATATATATATATTTTGAGACTCAACCCTGTAAATGCACTCCCAATCAAGGCTGTGTTACGCTGATTTATTGTGATGCTAGAGCTGAAATAAAGTTAGTCCATCCAGAGAGCGTTGGGCCGTAGCGTGTCACTGGTAGCTCCTCCGGTGTTGCTGGTTCTGCGTGGGAGGAAGCACCTGACGGATGTAATCCTGCCCTGCCTTTGAGGCTTTGCTTCCCTGGTCAGAAGGACTCGGGGTCTGAAGCTGAGCCTTGCTGATCTGTTGAAAGAGTTCCATGGTTGTGTAGTCACTGACCAGAGGCACCGAGGAGTCTGGCCCAGCTGTGGGGACGCACTGCGATTGTACACGAGCACACCCTGCTATCAGATGGCCTCCTGGGTTTTCACGTTCCTGTGCGGCTGGGTTCGGAGGCGCCTCTGCAGACGTGCGGGACGTCGGGCTTGAGGCCGGAAGGAACTGAGCCGGACCCGCGCTGTCGCTTAACGCAGAAGCGCCGTCCGTAACCGCGGCCGGCACAACTTCCTCGTCTATGCAGCCCTGAGCGATCTGAAAGAGGCCGAGCGCCGTACGCGTCTTGCTCTTGATGTCTAACACGAACACGTGTTCCTCAGTCTTCTCAAAATCCGCCATCATCTCCAGTAAGACGAGCGAAAGAACACAAGCATAAGAGCAAGCAGTGCTGGTTAAAAAGCACTGTTATTAAAGAAGACGACTTACCAGCTCCTGATTCCCTTCGATTTTCTGTACCGCTTTGCTGTTGTATGGATTTGGTATGTTCGGCCATAGCAGGTTCTTGGATCTGGGTCACAAAGGGTATCCGGGTCAGCTGGACCGAGTCGTCCCGATTCGGACGCTCCAAGGATTAAATCTGGCCACTTTGTTTGTATACGATCGAAAATCTGCTAAAAAAACTTTCCTACATGAACTTCTTGGTATCGGAGGATAAGAACGAGGTGCAACAAGCGTGCATTTCAAGCAGTGTGGCTGGTTTATACAAGGAGTGGAAAACCTACTCCGTTTGTCCTGGCTGGTTCCCCTTTTTGGGCCTGCCTACCGTTAGCGGAGCGATTTAATATCAGTTCCTTAGCTGTATGTAGGGGCCGAGCGGGAAAAATCTAACAGGGGTCTGAAATGAGTCTAGGTTTGTGTCCCAAAAAGAAAAGTGAACCCATCTTTACGTTTGTCCTCACAGTGACAGTCGTACCTTCGAACAAGTCGACAGCAGAGCTGGACGCTAAGTAGCAGAGCGATTGTTCCCAGAAGGATTCCTGCTAGCATTCCGCCCAACGTCACTGCACCTAAAGGACACAAATACTGCAGGTTACTTATTGTTCTCTCGTTTACGGTTCCAATATCAATCGAGCCCTTTAGCGTCCTTCGGCAGGACGCTGGATCTTCTGAAGACCATGGGAACTCGTAGTCTAGACGTTTTCGGTAAATCACAAGGATATGCTTGTATGCTAGCCGGGTTTCCCGCCGCCGCTACAGCAGTAAGGCTTACATCTTATGTACTCGCTCAAAACGGTCTCTTGCTCCAGAACGCTGTATATGACCACGTCTCTCTCTCTCTCACACACACACACACACACACACACAGATCCTGTGACGCACCACTGTGATGTGAAAGAACTTACTGTGCGTCTCAGAGCTCATGACATCACTATGTCTTCCCTCCCCGGCAGCTGTATATGCAGATAGCACTACATAATACATGCAGCTGCTTTTCAGATCCAGCAGCTCGTAGCTGTTCACGCTGGGACCCACCGTGATATCTAACATGGCATAGAGAAGGGAAGTGAGCATGAGCATCAGGAGCAAACGCTAAGTGCATCAGCTTTAGGGGCCCAGCACTCCGCACCTAACGTCCGTTTACCTTTAGAAACACGTCATCCTGCTTAAAATAGTGATGTAACAGCCCCAAATCAGGAGAAAATGTAAGGGAAATGCAAATAAGAATGCACATTTACATTTATCGCAGACAGTATGAAGCAAGTTCATATATATATATACATATATACACACTCACTCTTTTCTCCGCTATCAAGTGTGTGAGTGTAACGGATGATGTAGCCTCGCAGGAAACCCTGCAGGTCCTCCTCAGCCACAGGGCTCCAGTTGATCACAAAGGAACTTTGGGTGACATTCGAGAAAGTCACATTCCCAGGAGCAGCACGAGGCGCTGACAGAACAGGGCACAAACTTCAGGATAAGCTCTCGACAAACGGCATCATTACATAATATCAGAGCATTGTAACCGTCAGCTACAGAAGCATTTGCGCGTGCCAACAGCAGTGCTGCTGGAGGTCCACCGGGCACCAGCGTGCTGTAAGCAGCATCCTGTAATAGACTGAGGACTGACCAAATGTTAAGAACTCCAGCAGCACTGCCGTGTCCACCGGAGGGTGGATTGTTTTTTTAAAAAAAGGGTGCAGGGATAGGACCACAAAGCGCAGAAACGGTGCATGCTCGAGACCGCTTTATTTTTGGGAGGACGTAAAACAACTGACTTCCTTCAGTGAGGTAAGCCTGGGTCCTTCCGTACGTTTGGTCGCTGTTGTTTACATTCTTCAAGTTGCAGGTGTCTGTTTCTGGCCGTGCGTTAAGCGAGAAGTGATATCTCTTGTAGGGTTTAAACGGAACTGTGAACGGAACAAACCGCAAGAGAATAATCAACATCATGTGCTCTGTGGGGTCACATTGTAGCGCCTGATCGGTCACTCAAATATCCAGGTGTACAGCGGGTTCCAGATCCCTATAAAATCCCCCTGCACACGTTATTCTGTACGTGTAACTCTCGCTCAAAACCATTCTATAGCTACAGGGATCTGATTACTCGGGATTTTGACCCTATCCGAGTACGGTTGAGTAGTTTCACAGTAACCCTGTGCATGGGTGAAAGTCTCGAGCGCTTTACGTTACCGTTCTCAGCGTACACGACGTACTGGTTCTTGTTGGCGTAGAAGGTTTCGTACGTCGGTTGCTCTCCTCTCACCCACCACTCTACAGAATAGCAGTGATATTTCTGGGCCAGTTTCCTGCTCCATGACAGGCTGAAGCTGGTGTTGCTGTTCACACTAACGTTTAATGCATCGTCCCGATCTGGAAATCACATTTTCGTTTGTTTAACCGTAGCTAAAGTATGACATGCAGAATCGTTTAAAAGCTAAAACCGGGAGTCTGTGAGGACAGGAAAAAGAAATGACCACTCTACCTCCGTCTTCCATGGCCCCTATGACTGCGTGCGCATCAGGCGACGGTCCGGCGTTGTTAAAAGCATTGATGCTGATATTGTAGGCGGAATAGCACAGGGCGAGAGTGACAGTCGGGGCATGGATGAGATAAGTGCTCTCTAGAGCAGCTTCCCCAGATGCCTTCTGTACTGTTACGTTATAATTCTCAACGTCTTCACTGTGCACAAACTGGAACCAGAACACACCAAAAAAATATAGTATAGTCGATATGTAAAGTGATTTAGCGGGCGCTGCGCTGGGCGGTATGACCGAAAGGTTTGCGGTATTTTTAAGGATTATTTTGGTTTTCAAGGTATTGTCACAGTAGTTTTAAGTTCTAAGGGGGGTTGCAAGGAGGTAGTCAATACGATAGAATAATAATTGATACAGTACAAGTATGGAATTCAACACACCTCCCACTTTACGACTACTATCCTCCTTCCAGGTTGGATCAGATGATAATCCGTTCCTGTTATGACTGGTGCAGCTGTGAATTCTGGGAAAAGGAAACGGGAAAAGGTTAGTCTCCCCTGGGAAAGATATCATTTTTGTTTCATTAGATTCCGGAACAGGGAAAATGAAAGATAGAAACAAGATGTGGGTGCATCTATTAATTAAAGATCAGGGGACCTTGGTACTAAGGTACTGGACTATGGACCAGAAGGTCCAGGGTTCAAATCCCACCTCTGCCATGGTTGGGTCCCTGAGCGAGAAACTGCTTGGATTTACGTAAAGGTGAATGTAAAATATCGGGAAAATAACACCGGCTTAAACATTGCACTTACGCCATATTTTATACACTGTATTAAGTTAAGCCAGGGCGCCCCCGGTTCTAATTAGTGGTCTAATACACTAACCCACCACCACCTTCCGGTCAGCCTGGGCGTGCGTTTACCTTTGGCCAGGCACCGATTCCAGAATGGCTTAGAATGAACATAGTATTACAGTGTGGAAAAACTCTATATTAAGGGCTTTTCTCAAGGGCCCAACGGTGGCAATTTTCAAGTGCCACCTGCACGTGTCATATGCAGGCACAATTTTATGTGCAACAGTGATCTCTGCCCAGCTGTGCGATGGGCTGGCAGTTCAGCCGGGGCACACACCCATGACCCTGACCAAAAATCAGTGAGGAAAGAAACCAGAACAATTGAAAGTCAGCTACCCTGAGCTATAGAAGAAGAACGTGAACTCAACGTTGAGCCTTTTACCTTGTTGGACTCTGATGATATTACTCGACTGGCACTGCGGGCACTCTGCGGTTTCATCACACTCTATTTGGATATCGTAGGACAGAGATGAGGAAAGATTTCCCACGATGAAGTTTCTGCTGTCCTGGGACTGCACCTGCGGGACGATGAAGTGAAAAATGAAACTCGAAGAAAAGAATGGCACTTTACACCCACCCAACGACATCCAGGGTAGCGTTCTTTTTAGGAATACCCCGTCCCTAAATATTTAGACGTGGAAGGGTTGGAATCCCTGTTCACACTGGATTCGTTTATCCGGGTGCCTGTGAGTTCGGCTACCCATTCGAAATGAAACGTTACGTACAATAAACGGGCAAAAGTACGATGACACCTGCACAGACCCATCCATCAGACTGCCAGCCAGCATGATCAGATCTTCCACAGAACACGGTGCGCTGCTCCGTGGTCCAGTCGCGGCATGCTTTATGCCACTCCGTCCAGAGTGCAGATGTAAGGCTTGCGGGCAGCTGCTCAGCTATGGAAACCTGTGGCATGAAGCTCGTGATTTGGTGCTGGTGTTCATGCCAGGGCAGGTCTGGAACTTGGTGAAGCCTGTCCGTAACTTTATGTTGTCTAAACCTTCACGCCCGAGTTCCTAAACACTTCCACTTTTCAGTAAAACCACACACAGCTGACTGTAGAATATCTGGGAGCATCCCATTGTGGTGGCATCATAGTGACCTCCTGTGAACTCTTTACATTCACAGATGTTCATAAAGGCCTGACTTTATAGCACCTGTAGCAATGGGACTGAATGAAGCATCCAAAACGAAAGCTTAAAAAGGTGTATCCAAAAACTTTAACAGGATATAGAACATGATCTCTGAGTGGAGTGCTTTCATTTACTACGGTTTGTCGTACCTTTTTGTCGTTCCACAGATCGGTGTTGTGTGTCCTGTACTTTAGATAAAACGTTTTGACATTAGTGTATCCCCATTCGGCTGTAACACTCAACTGGCCCGAACGTCTGTTGAAACTCACTATGTTTGGCGGGCCACAGCGTACTGAAAAGAAATGAATACGTAACAGTCCCTTTAAATCTACAGTTTCAAAAGGAAAGCGATCGGTCCCCTCATGATCCTTTTAGAAACGTACTTATTTTCGATGGCGCGCTGCTGAATTTTGCAAATACGCATCCTTTCTGATCGTCCGACGCGATGGCGTACGCCGTCATATTCGCGTCTCCGAGACTAAATGCAGGCGAGGTCATGCTTTGGTCATTCACTCTTGAGACGTTGGTGCATGTCCTCCTGCAAGACAAAACAATCCATCCTAATTATTACATCGCGCTTCTCGTGCATTCCCTACTGCGTGTTTTCATCTCTGGTGCAAAGTATTGCCGTTAGGTGCGTTATATCATCTTATAGCCTTATCATCACGTATTTTCAACTTTAATCCTCCCTCTTTGCTTCCATTGTCTTATTTTTCTTCATTCTGAAACATCACACCTGGAACTTATAATTATTACAACATTTAGAACCTTTTATAATAAACCGTTATTACTGGTATCACCTGGTACATGGAACCAAAACCTTATTTGCTCCTGAATAACATTTTAAATGACCTGTTTTACGTTACGAATTAAGAGCTGTGATTGCTTTTCCAATTATGAATCTAGGGTCCAAGTTGTTTCAGACCAGAGCAGACCAGAGCAGAGCAGGCAGATAAATAACGAACAAAAGATCAGAAAATAGAAATAGAGAAAATGGAGGTAAGCCGTGAATCGATCATAAACTATAGTAACTCAGTAAAGTAAAATACCAGCATTTTAGAAGTCTTTGTTCCTCAAAATGTACAAACACCGAAGGTAGTAGTAAGTTGGGGAAAAAACCGTACTGCTTTATGAAGAGATCGTAAGCACTGTATCGGCCAAGGTTCCACACACACTGGTACTGAACCATGACGTTTTGGATCCTTCTCCCAAAGCAGTTCAAACTGGGTTCTAAAAGAAAAGAGGCATGAGTGCTGTAGTAGTAAAGGAACCGTTTTACTTTACTGAAATACAAAGAACATACAGGAGACAAGAGGCTTAAAAGAGCCACTTTATCATGCATCGAAACGTTTAAAACAACGGCATTAATGATGCCTCGTCACATTACCTTCGACAAAATGACACCGTTCTTCGCATATGCTTTTCTTTTTGCACGTACATGTCCCTGTGAAAAAGGTACATTTCGTTCTAAATTCTGACAGTCACTGGCCCTTTACAGGAAGGGGGTTGCTGGGGCAAAACAATTCAAATCGGCACGCATTCACTGAGGGATGGGGGAACAGCAGCCCTGATACGAAACAGGTGCAATTTTAAAACAAAGGCACAGCCCAAACTTAAGAACTGTTCGCGTGTCTGTCTGAATAAGTAACTATATTTAGATTTAAAACAGTAAAGTGAGCACGCTGTACACTGAACAGGAACCAAGCGGATTTTACGCAAACGAGCCAAGAGCCAAGTTCCCACCCTGCCCCCTTTAGAATGGCATTCCCTGTGGCCCAGAGGGGACCTGACCCACTCCAGATTACACTGTGAATAACACGTGATGAAATCGATCCTATAGGATCACCTAATTTATTAGTTTGGCCACAAATGCAGTACAAACTGATGATGATTGTGGTTTCTGAGTATTATAGAAAACCTGCGTAATGACTTATCCAAAAGTAACAAAGTTCAAGTGAAATACGCCGAGCTAGCTACTGTTTAACTTTATATAAGAATAAACCATA
>JAUZST010008258.1:0-38892 GCA_034779995.1 Parotocinclus haroldoi
TACACTAACGCACTATACAGTACGCGTGTAATTTCGCCTGTTCGAAAACGCGTACTACTAGTGTAGTATGCATAGTATACATTTAGAAATGTAGGAGATTACAGCCAAGATTACCAAATACACGCGCAAACTAATTTCTGTGTAAAACAACAACAAAATAAATTGACTTAAATAAATGTTAAACAGGTCGAATGGCAGTAGTTTTCAATAAAAGCTTTATGGCTGGTTGTTTAATAAAGGGAACTTTTACACCTCCAGGTACATCATCATGTTAGAAAACCCTTGTTACAAACTATCTAGCTTAGCTATTACAAATATCATTAGCATTACCAAAAACGGTGTCCTTGTTCCCAACCCAGACTTCTCAGATCCAGAGAAAAGTGGCCAATCCTTAAAAATCACAATGTGCTTTTAGAATAAATTAGAAATACACAGAATGTATTATATTTGTTCATATCTACACAAGTTTTGCATATATAATGCACTACTTTATCACAACAGTCTATGATTTCTGTAGAGGATTGCAGTATTTAAAGGTAACACACACAATAATGGTAACAAAGACTGACGTGTTATGTCAGCCAGGAGAGAAGTGTCACATTCTGATGTCTCTAATATGAGTAATTTAATCATGTATATTCTCCTGATCACAGAGCAGGCTTATTCAGCATCATTACCATCTATGCCTTTGTTTTACAACAGTATTTTACAAAAACGATAATAAAATAACAAGATATGTTTATATTAATTTAAATCACATCTTATACTAGCTGTTGACTATCGTTAGCAAATCCATGGCCTAGCATATTTATTTAAATTATATATAAGTTGTAGCAATCATTAGGTCTTTGAAAGCATGTAAACGTCATACTAAAAACCAATTTTATTATGCAAAAAGATGGTTAAAGAGATAGAATAATCATCATTATACAGCATTTAATTTAAAAAGCAATATAGAAATGTAATTACATAGTTCAGTGTTTACAATACATACATTTCACAGGTCAAATTTGTGAACCCTTTAGAACGTCTTGCATATTCCACATACCATATGCGAAATGATCCCTTTGTGCACACCATGCCATTCTGTTTATGAAACAACCTCAATAAGCTGCTTCATTTAGAGCTGATGTGATAATTAATTTTTGTGGTGACAAGTTCAAGAATGTGACTCAGCTTTGGGTTGTTATTCACCATCTGAATAAACAGTTCAAACACAAATAAACATATATACTAACTGCAAATTACCTAATACATATAGTAATGTCAACATAACACATGATTTGTTTGATAATGTTATTAATGTGAAATGTGATTTCACCTTTCAATCTCTGAAATTAGCTATTCCTGTTCTATATATATATATACCAAAAAGACAAAGCAACCACACACAGCAAATGCATAATTGGCTTGATATATATTAATGTGATTAATATTCACACAAGGTTTTCGCAAATATTCTATTCGACATAATAAATACTACACATAGATGTCAGTCTAAACTGACTCATACAAAACCACAACCAAAACACAAGCAAGATTATGCACTGTGTTGCTGACTGATAATAGGTCTGTACCTAGAATGTAATGCTTCTGAGAAGAGTGGGGTTTTTGTGAAGGCTTTGTATAAATATACAGACTGTTCAGATTTTTGCTTATCTTATCTACTGCCAATTTGCTGGATCAAAAGAAAAAACAATGTCGCAGGATCCAAAGGTAAGTTACTTTTACTTTTAAACAAGTATGTATTGTTGTTCGCTGTTTAATGAGATTGGAATTCAGATTTGATTAAATTTGAGATTTTAATACCAAAAACATATGCTTTCCTAAAGTTTCATAATGTAAAGTTTGATGTTTTAATCCCAGAGCAGTCATCACATGGAGCACCCTACAAGTCCAAATGAACTTTATGATTGTGAAACTGGTTCCGTAGTGGTACATCTGCTGCGCTCTCAGCCAAAAATGGGTCACAGCAGCCTCAGAAAACAAGACTATTTTAAGAAAAATAATTACCAGAAGGTTGTTTCAGGTCTAATGTCTAGAGCAATGAGGGTTGTTTGAGAGAGAAAAATCTCACAGTAAAATACAGATACAGAATGCATGTCACTTTTATTTTGTATTATTTGGAATGTTGATGTCCAAGAGAGTTGTCTTAGAAAACCTGATGATAATTAATGACATCTCTACCATGATTAAACATGAAGGTAGCAATATCATGGTGTAAGGAACCAGCTTGTAAGCTGATTCACTGTGAAAAATATTTGGTGCTTTGAGAGAGTAATGCAGAAAGGCAGAAGGACCAGATGTCATTTTTCAACAAGGCAAGGCTCCTGCCAACTGCAGAGAAGTGGCCTGAGAAAAATAAGGTTAATTATTTTGCCTGCTTAGAGTTCAGCTTTAAACTGTATAGAGAAAATACGGAACATGATGTATTACCATTCTGCTAGACTAGATATTGGAAATACAGCAGAACATCAAAGACACTGTACAGTATTTGCATTAATCTGACCTCAAGTGTTGTTATTAGTTTTTATCTTACAGCTCAGGGCTAGATGATGTTAACCTATGATTTATGTCAATCTGTTTTTGCACAGGGGGAATTGTGTACTGTGGGAGACATGTACATGTTCACAATAGATGTTAGTACATTCACTCCAGAGCAAGTTATTGTAATTTCTTCAAATAACCTCATCCATGTTTATGCTGAGAAGGTGAGCGATGTCATCTCTGCATATATACAACCTTAATATAACTTTGTATTGTGACTAGTGGCAAGTACTGTATTATGCAAAATTATGCATTTCATCAAATGCTGCATTAGACAGTAGTTTTGTGATCGCCCATGAATTTCATGAGATTGTTCACTGTGTCATTTTGTGTTTTGTCTTTATGAATTCTCACTGGTGATTAGCTGGCACAAGATGGCAAAATTATCAACACCTTTTCACACAAATGCCAGTTTCCAGCAGATGTAGACCCTATGTCAGTGTCTGCTTCCTTGGAAAAAGGTGTTCCATTGATGGTCACAGCAAGAAAAGTCAAGACTAAAGCTTAAGCAAGTAATGTAGTCCAAGACTAGTGCATGCATGCTGCATGGTTCTTAACATCTTTTTTTACAGTGTTGTGCTAAAAAAGCTTGATCTGGAGTGGTCTTTTTGAAAGGGTAGCAGCCAAGATACCCCGTTTTCGGAAGGGGAATGCATTGAAAAGAGATATGCTAAAGCTAACAAAGTTTAAAAGGAAGGTCAGTAGGAAGGAGTATTATGGAGTGACAAATGTATGTTTGAAATATTTTGGTAACATGTCCAATCATTATCAATATGCTATATATGAAGTTATGTTATCCACTTGCATCCTGACTGGTTAATGGAATGCAAAACAAATACCTTATTTTTCTTGGGTATTGAAATTATTACAAATATATAGCAGGTTTACGTTTGACTATTTGTGCTTAATAATTAATAACTGGTTTAGATGCATGTACATTCATGCCTACTAATTGATAAACTTTTAATTGATAAGCCTTTTAATAGTTAAAAATTTAATGTAGATAGTGGCCGGCAGCATGGCGGAGCGGCCTGGGTCGTCCCCATGTATGCATGGGTTTACTCTGGGTACTCCAGTTTCCTCCCACAGTCCAAAGACATGCGTTAGGTTAATTGATTACTCAAAATTGGCACTGACTTGTGTGTTTATATATATGACTAGTCTTGAGATGAACTTGTGTGTGTCGATAAGATGGTCACTGATGCTGATAACGACGCTAAAGAAGCCAAATAAACATAACACAAACACAAACTGTAGATACTGAGTAGTTTGCATTTTATATCATTTCTACAGGTAAAAATCTTGTTGAGCACAAACTACATTAGTTAATGTGAGTTAATCTGAAGGAGATGATTTTCCATTTATGTATCAAAACAGTGTTAAGATTTAGTGTTTACAGTATGATTTATTGCATGTTCAACAATTTACCATAGTGTAAACTACGCGGCTCACTAAAATTAATTACTAATTTTGTGAACATTGTCTAGATGCTAAACTAATAAAGCTTATCCTGGATTGCCCGGTCTGTCTGAAAGAATTGAAATTGATTTCTGAATATGTTATGTTCACCATTCATTAATAAACAAATAAATCTTTAGTATCCTGTTTATGCTGGTAGAGAATGCAGTGGGGCCAAAGCCAATACCAAATACACAGTGAGAATATACACTGGACCTGGTGCCAGACAGGACATCACACGCACGCACGCACACCCACGCATGCACTCTCACCACAACTGTGAAATGCTATCATTTAAGAACGGACCCAAAGCTCTAAGGGATATTTCCAGCACCTTGTTGACTCTATGGCATAAAGAACTAAGGCAGTTCGGAAGGCAAAAGTGGTCAGTGAATATATATGATAACACTCAGTAAATCTGTGTGCTGGCCAGTCCATGTACTGGCATGTTTTTGGGACTTGACTAAAACCTACTGTACGTAGACACAGAGTAACTGGAGTAAAGCAACTTAGTCAAAAACCTCTTCAATATAATTAAATAAAAAAGTTTGAATAAGTATTTAGAAGAAGGTTTAAAGTTTAATCAAATGACACTAGTGCTAACCATGAACACAGGTGAATCATATATATATATATATATATATATATAACACTATACAGCCCCAAAGTATATAAAAGTATTTTTATTATTGCAACCATGTCCATTACTAATACATATAAACAGTATAATCAAGTAGTACACAGCTATGCAATCTGCACAGAAAACTCTGGCAGTTGATTGGGACTCTTGCACAAACCAAGCTCTATAAATAAATAGGTTGCCATGCTTTCTGTAGAAACACTTCACTGGCCTGCACACAGCCCTAATTTCAATATATCTAACCTCATTAAGAGCCAATGCCTTATCATCTAACATCATTAGCATGCAGTCCCATACAGTCATTTTCTGGGTTAGAATTAATTTATTCAAAGCATACTGTATACATGAAGGTTGAAATCATAACTGACACGACATACTATCACAGAAAAAGTTCTATTAGATATACATCCTCACAGCAAGAAGATCGTGGGTTCAATCCCTGGGTGGAGCGGTCTGGGTTCTTCCTGTATCTGCATGCGTTTACTCCATACTCTGGCTTCCTCCCACAGTCCAATATGCATGTTAGGTTAATTGATTACACTAAATTGTATATATAATAATATTGTATATATAAACTGTATATACACTGCTCATAAAAAATAGAGAATATTTTGTTATGGAATATTCATTTTAAAATAAAAAAACATACTAATACACACAACATCGTTTGTGTGAATCTATACAATGACCACTTTGCCTGGATCTTGAGATGGCCCAGATGCAGTAGCAACATGCATGCAGTCCTGGTGCCAGAGGTTTTCTGCCAGCGAGTTTAATAGCGGTGCAATCTCACCAAACCCTTCACTCACGTCACCTCCCATCCGGAAGACTGGCACGCTCCATGCCTCCTGAAAGCGAGTGATCTCACTTTCCGTAACATCAGTGTGCATAAACAAGTCAAATCTATACAGTCAAGGTACATACACTGAATCAGAGCTGAATATTCTGCCAGAATCAGTAGATCATTATTGGCCGATTTCTGTGACAAAGCATGTGACTGGTGTATCAATGCCTTTCATTTCCGACCACAAAAAACGATCACCTGTATTTTGCAGAGGACCTGTGTGCAGTGCTGTGCCCCTGACCGTTTCTTTATATTGCACAGGTATTCAGTGGCAAATCATAAACAAACATATCTGCCGCGTGGAACTTTTACATGGTTTGTGAGAGTGATTGAAGCTCACATGCAAAGAAAAAAATACCTTGCGGGGGAAGCACATTAAAATGCTTCAACACAACATGAATACATCATTTAAAGAACAAACACTTGGCAGAGTATAGTGAGTTCACTGCAGAGAATAAAGAGATGGCATCTGATATGTGATCGGTATCGGAATCGGCAGCATAAAACATGATCGGAGAATCCCTTGTCGATAAAGACATATATTTTCTGACACTACCAAACTGAAGCCTTTCAAATACACCATAATTCAAATAAGCTTCAAGTATTCTTAATAATAATAATAATAATAATGAAGGATACTTGGTGCCAACCACCAGTCTGACTATTCTGTCTGAGGGCTCTGTGAGCCGAGACATCTGATTGGAAAGATCCTCAAATGAGACGCGGTCAGTGAAGGAGAACAAGAAGAGAACAGCATCCGCCTGTTCTTTACAGGACTGTTGGGGAAAAAAAACAGATAAGTCAAGGCCCCAACAGTGAATACTGTATATACTAGATAAAAGATATTTAGAAATAGTAAAAGCAAACAGCAGAAAGGTATTCTCACCTGAAGCATGTGGTCAAATCTCCTCATGGCATTGTCACCACAGTCCCAAAGCTGAAAATGGAAAAATAGGATTTGACCGCTCTCTCTTAGTTTCACAGGCCAAAACACTGCACTCGTGTCAATGCCTGTGAGGACACAAATACAACATATATAATGCTACTTGTCTGTAACTATATATTACAGTGAGCTATCTCCATAAGACTATTAAAAAGAAACATAATAGAAAATCCAGTAGGAGTGTGCAATAATGACTACAAAAATTATAATATTTTATATTTTTAAAAGAAACATGTACCTGTGGTTTCATAGTGCACGTTAGGAACGTCTAGTCCAGCAAGCCGCGCAGCCAAAGTAGTTTTACCCACTCCACTTTTACCTGAGAGGAAGACTTTATAGCGAACGGTGTCCACTTTCAGTTGAGGTGGCATCACTGGGGCTTTCAAAAGACCTAATGAAATTCGGTAAGGAGTTATTACTGAACACTGACCATTTTTAAATATCATAAAGGAATTATTTTAAAACGACTTGAGACTGCTCATTAGTGTGCGACAGTCTAGTGTAACCATGCTCTTGACAAAATGCCTGATATACAATATTGCACATGCTGTTAATACACCAATTAATGTATTTTGTACTACTATTATTATTAAATCAGATTTATCACCCAATTCAAAATATCCACTCATTAATTATATTCTGCTTAATCAACACGGGGTCGCGAACCAGCTTGTACATACCCATCATCACGTGACCTACGTACGAACCAATAATGGTAAGCTATTCGCGGTCTCCACGGAGATAGGCTAACGTACCGTATTTTCTGCGGTTTTTCTTGTGCAGGATCTTGGTGAGAAACTGTCGGCTCTCCGAACTGCGGTACCAGTCAGGTATCATGATAGAGCCAGGAGCTACACACGCCATTTCTGGACTCTTATTGTATTGAATGAACTAAAAACACAACGACCCTCGCCGTTTGTTCCTCGTCTTTTGTGAATCAATGGTGGTGAGCAAAGTTGGTGCGTTACCGTCACCTACTGGTCTCTCTTCTCGCTACACCAGATCTTTAGGGAGTCAAGTGTCAGGAAACGAGCAGGATTTTACATTGTAAACATTTGTAGGACTACGTTCTAGTGCTCATAAAATTATAAGCATTATTAATAGGACGAGGAAATTGGTGTTGAGCCTTCTTGAGCAAAATCCTGGGGTAGAGGTGTTCTCAGGAAGAACTACCAGCAGAACAAAAAAACTTCTGTTGACCTTCTAATGCTCACCCATTGCGAGCCTTCTGACATTCTGTCTAAATAAACGAATACAAGATCAATTAGATAAATAAACACACTTTTGTGTGTCTAATATACAACGTCAGCAGAAAATCCATCAAGCGTGCCATTCAGGTGAACAGATGTCAGATGTATATTTGGCAACCTTTTGACTAAGACATCTAAAGCAGGAAAAAATGTTTAATTTCAGAGTGTTTGACATAAATATCTTTAATGAAGATATAATGCCCATTATCACCCTAAACATTTTCTGTTTTTATATGTTCATTGCGTATCTGCATAGGAAAACATACAAGCATGTGCATAATTGAGAATGTGGCAAAATATAAAATATAAGAAAAACTGAACAGGATTATGCTAGGTGAACTGTAGCAGCAAATATATTAACTTATACAGGCTCCTAATCATCAATTACACTTGATTGTCTTCTAAGAATGTGCTGCAACGGAAAAGATAATATTCTGACATTTTGTACAACCAAACTGGCTTGGTCAATTTGACACATTTGTTTACTTATTTTCAGTAGCATACCAATAAATTCATATAAATATTTGAAACGTTCACTGAATTTTTCTTTTCCAAGAGCTATAGAAACAAATGCAAACTTGTGGGCTCAGACTGTATTAAAGACAGTTTGGCAGTCTACTGGAATAATTAATTGTACTGTGCTTTAAAAAGGTACAATCCAAATTGTTTTGTCAGTCTGACAATAAAATGCGATTTTTAAAAATAAAACAGCAAGGTCAATCAGTGTATTGTACAGTTATCTTTATTAGAGGCCACAGCTCTTGCATATAACAACTGTTGGCTTTGATAAGGCAAACGCAAGAATGAATCCACCAGCTAACTGACACATAAAAGAAAAACAGCGCTTCTAGAGGCATGCAGTGATGGCTCAGAATGCAATGTACAGTTGTGTATATACAAAACAATAGCGAGACCCCTCCCAAATGGCACATATCTCTGCTTGTGCAAATAATAACACATTAAGCCTTTGATAGAACATAAAAAAGCAAGGATTGCTTTACATTGTAAAAGTCCAACTGAACAAAAATAGATTATTTTGTGGTCATTTCTGACATCTAAATAATAGACGTCTCCAATAAGATATCAAAATGGAGCTAAGAGAATATTGCCTTTCTAGAATACCGGTTCATATTACTTTAAGATGAATATGAGACAACGCCTATGCGAGCAACGTAAGATCCTCAGAAGAGTCACAGAGCCATAGCGCAAGTAAACAACATAAAAAAAAATCCCTTAAATAGTTACATTTTTTATGAGAATGTGCAGACACAGAGGACATTTATAACTGACAACATAAATACAGAGATTCATTTTCAGCTTTGAAGCAGCTGGCATCCACTTTATAAACAGACAAGACAAAGAAAAAGATTCATACACTCATCATCACGACAATGTACCATTAATGTATGTAAGAGTACGTCAAAGAAGCGCCATATATGTTATCGCGTTGGACAGGGACACACCTAATTATCTCACTCGACATTGTCAAACAGATGGTACTCCATATTGCTTAGGAACACATAAATAAATTCCCAAATAAATTTTAGTCCAAAAATCCTAGTTTTTTTTCTTTTTAAATTATAGTTCCACAGCAGTTAAAACTGGCTGACATATTCTTGTAGTTCTTTAAATATTTTTTTTACTTGGTATAATTACTTTTTCTCCGCTTTAGCTCTGTTTGTGGGCATTTCGAGCAGATGAGGTCCTACAATGGCTATCAGAGTGGGTACATGCATCTTCGGTTACCAGGCTATGTAGGGATGGGGTAGGGTGGTGGAAGGGGGTGGGAAAGGCTAGGGTTTTGGGGTGCACCATTAGGCCTGGTGCTCTAATCATCCTCCTCATCCTCTTCATCGCTGTCCTTCATGGATATGCCCTGCATACCACCCTCTCTGACTGAGGCAGTGGCCTCCTCTAGTGTAAGCCGGTTCCGTACTGTGTCATACATCTTGCTGTTCAGGGTTGAGTCAAGAACGCCTTGCAGTCTAAAGTCTCTGTATTTTTTCTATGAAAAACACAAAGAGTGGAAAAACAACAGCAATAACACAACAGCAATAACATATCTGTTGCATAACTGAACCACCGAGATACAATACATAGCTTCATTTTGTGAACATAATTTACATCCAGAATCAGGTTTGCTGCTACAACAGCCTTAACAATTCTGATTTACCATATCTGGAAAATGACTCTGTGGTTGGGCACCAATGATGGACAATTAGTTAGTTTTCCATCAATGGCAAACCAAATATTTATGGACTTTTTTAAACCTATGAAATGTTAAACTGAATCTTTGAGGTATCAACTTGGTAACAGTGAGTATAACTAAAATAACAATGCACTAAATAGAAGGGGTGTCTATAGGTTTGGAGATTGTTTGCATTTTATCGATTCCAGTTCCGATTACAAAATGGTGAAAAAACAAATATAAAGAATATATTTATTTGTATATTTTAACTTCAAATGTAGGGCAGCACGGTGGCTCGGTGGGTAGCACCGCTGCCTCAGAGCAAGAATGTCCCGGGTTTACTCCTGGTACTCCGGTTTCCTCCCACAGTACAAAGACATGCGTGTTAGGTTAATTGGTGTCTCTAAAGTGGCACATAGTGTGTGACTGTGTGTGTGTGTGCGATACCATTGTTTTATTGCCCCATCTAGGGTTGTTTCTGTCCTTGCGCCGAGTTGATGGGTGGGCACTGGCTGGCCCGCGACCCCATGTGGATTAAGTGGAAGATAATAGATGAATGGATGGAACTTCGAATGTAATCACTTAACATTAAGCTTTTTTCCCCCCTTAATGAAACCTATAATACGTAAAACACTTAAGGAGGCTTAATGTTAGTGACCTGGGAACACCAAACTTCAGACATACGGTTTACTACTGTTTATAAGTACTCTGAAATTAGTGGTGAAATAAACAAAAAAAGATAAGTAAAATAGGTTTAAATGAGATGAAATTTCTTCCTTCCCTTTTATGTCACAAGGTCATTATTTCAGTAGAGATTACTTATGTATGTTATCACATGACAAACTGATCCTAGCAGACAGATGCTTCCTCAATATTTTTACACTAATTGCAGCCTTGTTTTTAAAACATAAAATGCATTAGTAGGAATCAATAAGTGATATTGAAATTCTATTTTCTTATCGAGTACCGATACTGGTTTTAATACCCAACCCAGGTGTCTACATATTCTGGCCATTTAGTGTATTTTATACAGTGCATGATCAATTTATTTAATCGTATTAAGCCCAGTTTATTTACTATTAGACAATCGTCAAAATAAAATTTGTCAAAATCCATGATTAATAACATTTAGACCATAATTAAAACCATATATTAGAAATGATAAATTATTGCGTATGGCTAACTAGCCAAAGGTAAAAATTAAAACTACATTAGTCAGAAATGGTTAATTAAAGAATTGTGACTTCAGTATTAGTCATCCAATCGACCTTGTTACCTTTCACTCATTTGTTTAATTGTAGCAAAGTAGTTTAGCAGTAGAAGCTAGAGATAAGAGCCAGCTGCTGGAAACAGCAGTTCGTGAGAACCTGGGTTTGAACCCCTTGCTGGCTTTTCAACATGAGGGTCAAGTTGTCTGGCTATGGAACCCTGTGATAGAATAGCACCCCATACACTTTTCGCTTGCTCAAAATAAGCTCTGGGTTCCCCTGTGACCTTAAAAGGGAATGCACTTGGCTTTCAGGCTGATCGTAAGAACAGTGAGTTTGAGGTTATATTTTTTCCTATTTTACATCATGCTCAGTACCTTTACGATCCTGATGAGGATTTTGAGTTGGTATACATGAAGTTGTTGGTCCATTCTGTCAGTCAGCCAAGTCCCCAGAAGATTCATGGTGGCTGTATACCATTGCTGTAAAGCACACAAACACAACATTCTCCAGCAACACACACAAGCACGCCCACAAACAAACACATGCAAAGGACTGGGGGGTCTAAACATACACATATATATGCATATTTCACTAACACGTCTTTACACTAAAACTAATGTGTTACCTTACTTATATATGTATAGTGTTGGGCACATACACACTGTCACTCTCACAATCACGCACTCACACAAACCTTTATACATGCAGACAGGCCTGTATACGCAATATACACAATGCATACCCATACACAGTTACAGTCTCATCCACACTTAGCACTAGGTTACTCAGGCCATTAAAAATTAATTTACAGAGGCAGCAGTATGACCATCTGCAAAAAAGTACATGAACCATGCATTAATGTCTTGCATAATTAACAACAAAATAATCAATTAAATTGTATTGTTCATAGCATATATACAGCATAGTCTGAAAGTTGAAATGTGTAAGTTCAGATCAAAATTCTTAAGTAGTTAATCAGATTTCTTTTCCTAAGATCAGAGAAACTGATTTCAGTGTAGTCTTATGTAGCATTAACGTTTTGTTTTTTCATTACTTTTTGGTCATTATGTGGAAAAACTATGCTGAATGTGTTTAACAAATTAAGAAAAAAGGATAAACAAAGTTTCTTGTCCATGCTATCAACCAATAAACTGAAATATTTTGCAGACATGTTCAAATCCAACAAAACATTTTCAAGTGAAAGCAGCAAACTTTAAAAAATGATCATAACCAGAAAACTTAGAAATAATAAATAATAGTGAGAATGAGTATAATCTACTGCCAAGGAATTATCTGTACTGTCTGTACTGTTATCTTGAACCATGTCTACATGAACATACTGTACTGTGCAAGAGTCAATGGTCAGTATGGTATTACCATACATATATTTGTCAGAAATATAATTATTTCTACAATCAGAAAAGTATTGCATGCAGTACTAAAATACTGAGAAAAGTCTACCCCCGAAACAAACAACAAACCCGATAGGTATCAATAAGCTACAGTGGCAAGTATTTAGTGGGATTCCCAGTTACACTTTAGCAGTAGCAATGGCAGTGGATGGCAAGTGGACCCTACTACAGTCAGAAGCAGCTTGATTAGGAATGGTCTGTTTTAAGAAGAGTATAATGGCGTCCAAATGTCGACAATGCGTTTTACTTAGTCATTATACATTTACATTTAAGGCGTTTAGCAGACGCCCTTATCCAGCGCGACTTACAATCCAAGCAATGGTGGCCTAAGGGCCTTGCATAAGGGCCCAACTGTGGCAGCCTGGCAGTGATGAGATTTGAACAAATTAAATGGTGCCTAAGACTTTTGCACAGTAATGCATTTTTTTTAGCTCAAATATGAATACAGTCTGTACTGAAATATATAATTTGTCTTATATGTACAATCCCAAATCAGAAAAAAATTATAGAGTATGGAAAATGCATATAAAAAGCACAGTGTTTCTTACATTTAGGTTGACTTTATTTTGTTGCAGACAGTATGAACCTGAGAACCTGTTTAGACATTCATTCCTACAACAACTGATATAAACACATGGGCAAGGGATTACTTTGTCAAACCTTAGTAAAGCACTCCAATATGGAATTACATTCACAAATGACAGTTAACCATGTCCAGAAGTGGCATCAACGTCTTTGAGCTCTGAAGAATTAAAGATGGGCGACCTCCTAAATCGCTTGGAATGCACAAATGCTTTTAAGTGTGTTGAAAAGGAATGGCAACATCACAAAGTGCAAATGCTTTATGGCTTTACCATACCAACTTTTTTCCCAGCATTTTCCATACTGTTCCAATGAATTCTGATTTGGGGTTGTAGTTTAAAGAGAGCGTGTGGCACTCTGGATACTCATCTCTTGTTCGGAGAGTATAGCGGATCTATCATGTAGATTGACATATTATAATTGTAGATTGTAGACAACTAGAGTATTTCTAAGTGGGGTACATAGAAGCAGCTTTATCATGCTAATTATCATGTATAAATCAATTTCAGAATGTAACTCAAATTAGTTTCCTACACTTAAACCACAACTGCTGAATAAAACATAAAGAAATTACATACTATACTATAGAATAACATACTATTCTAAAATGTGTTCCTAAGATATAAAAATACTATGGTTTTGCAGTGGATTAGAATAAATTTGAACAAATTTTATCAAGAGTTTGACTGTATTACCTGAATATTACTTAAGAATATTTGTACATTTGTAAGATATTTACAGCAGAGTATTTCTTCCTACCAATTGGACACTGGGCAAAAGGCCAAATCTTTTCTGACTTTTCATTTTGAAATAGTCCAAATAACAGGGACTAAGCAGGCTTTTTATTTGTATGAGCTAATTTTAATGAGCTAAGACTGCTTTAATCAGTAATTCATAAAACTTGTGATTGAATATGTGTTTAGAGACTTGAATTACTAGTTGATTTGTTTGATTGCAGGTCTGCTTTAGCAGTCAGTTTGTCTGAGCATGCAGTGCATGCAGAAGGAGCAGGTGAGTGGGTGAGCCAGTGTGTGTGTATGACGTGGAAATTTTAGGAGGTGGTCATGCTAGTAGATGTACACAGGAAGATTATTTGATTAGAAATCATGCCACTCAGCAGAATGTGATCAAACAGCAGGACATCTAGAGATAAGTTCCACTTTTATATAGGGTGTACTAATGTAAATAATGGGTTATTAGGACAAAATAATGGAAATAATGGAAAAGGATGGAGAGATGATAGACAGAGAGAGTGTGAAATGTCCAGATGAGCAGGTCCAGACGTGTCTTTGAGAAATAGGTGCTTGCTTGCTCCTGCTTGTGTCATTCTGGCAATTTTCAATCTTTGATTTTAAACTGTTAAATAATGTTATTTCAAGATCAGGGGAAAAAATAGAAAAAGTACCGTCAAATTTGGATTGACAAAATTAAAGCAATGTGAGTTAGATTGTGTTGATTGCCAAATATAATACAAAAGAGGTCTAACAATAAGTAATTTGACATGTGACATTTCAAGACAACTAGCCGTAGATAGACATACACTATACAGGATAATTGCTAGGTGCCTGTGAAGTAGTATGGGCAGCCATCTCTCGCTTTGAACAATTATCAGACATTCTAAATATTTTTACAAATTTTCATGTGCAAATAATTTTTCCAGATTTTCTTTTGTCGCAGGGCAACAGCTCCCGATCCATCAGCCACTTTATTACACATGTTCAACTGTCAATATGTTAAGGCAACAATATCTTAAATAACCATTTATTACAACTGAGGTTTGCAGATGAGCATCTCTGAACAGTCAACATGACAAACCTTGGAGCAGGTGAGCTACAGCAGCAGAAGACCATACTGGGTGAAAATACTGTCAGCTAAGAATAGGCAGCTAAAGCTTTAAATTGTGCTAATCATAATTGTATAGTGGAAGATTGGACAACATTACTTGATCTGATGAGTTTTGATTTCAAGTGTAAGGGTCAGAATTGGCATAAACAACATGGTTCAACGGTTCAGGCTGCTGCTGGTGGCATAATGGTGTTATTTTCTTGCAACACATAGGCCCCTTAATACCAACTGAGCATCATTTAAATGCCAAAGCCTACCTGAATGTTGTTTCTAACCATGTCCATCCATTTATGATCACAGTGGACCATTTTCTGATGGCTACTTCAAGCAGGATAACATGCCACATGTCACAAAGTTAATTTAATCTTAAACTGCTTTCTTGTACATGATAATGAATTCACTGTACTCAAATGGCCCCCACAGTGACCAGGTCTCAATCCAATAGAGCACTTTCAGAATACGGTTGAACAGGAGATTCACATCATAGATGTGCAGCCAACAAATGTACAGTAATTAGTGATTATATCATGTCAATATGGACTATAATCTCTGATGAATGTTTATAGCACCTTGTTAAATCTGTGCCAAGAACAATTAAGCAAGTTCTGAAGGTAAATATGGTTCAGGCCAGGACTAGCAAGGTGTAATTAATAAAGTGGCCGATGGACGTTTGCTGATGAACATCAGGATGAAGTCAAGTACCTTTTATGGTCTTGATTTAACAAAGATCTAGAACATTTTCTTTTTGCAAGATGGGTATTCAGGATCTGTATGACAGTATTTCAAAAATCAGGGGCATTCTAGAGGAAAAGGGTGACCTTCGTTAACATATTCAAACTAGTTCCTATTATTATGCTCATCATCTACAATTGGCATGTGTATTGCTCCAAATATATTAGTACATTTTATAGTATTTTTAAGAGTGTTTGATGTGGAGCATGCAAGCACACATATTAAAAAACAGTTCATATGCACAAATGAGCCACTGGAGAATGAACTATAAAGTGGAAAATAAAAGGCTGCATGTCCCTCAAAGTTTTTAAAATATAAATTAAAAAAAAAAAACAATTTCAATGTATGTAAATCATACAATTCACCACATATACTTAACAATTAATTTGTCAGTATCTTTGCGCTTGATTATGGAGCTTACAGAGGACACACAACCTCCCATTTATTCCTATGATCATCAAAATGATAAATCAAAATAATAACAAATAAACAATAAAAAACAAAAAAAAAATTAAAAGAAAAAGCATTGTGAACTGTGTTTATAAGATAAGAAAAAACAAGCCTATTGACAGGCATGCGTGATTACTCATTGTTAAAGTGCTTAAAACAGAAGGCGGAAAAGCAGCAGCAACTTAAAAACACACGAATCGCCACCACTGATATGTGCTGCATCTTGTTAAAATGCAGCCACAAATTCAAAACAGCCATACTGCACGCATCCACACACGCACAAATCTATTAAGCACACAGGGAATCACCTCACTTAGAGGTTTAGAAATGAACAAAAAGAAAGACTCACAAAGGATTATTTTAAAATTTAACAGTGCTCTCCAGTCTCCAATCTTTTATTGCTTGTACGTTCTTATGTAAATCTTTGGACCCACCGGTCAAAATGCATGTTTGCTTATTTTCTAAATGAATAGAACCTCTACAGGATCAAAAATGTAACATTTGAATGCATACATTTTAATACATAAAAATAAAGAAAACCTAGCAAAATGGGACAATTGTACCAGACCGGACCCACCATGTATACAACAATAATTATTCAAGAGTGATTTGATGAACATCAGGATGAAAACAATTATCCTCTATGGTCTCTTTAATTTAATCGTCACTGAATGCTGGACACGTCTTTCTTAATTTATGTGAGCAAGTTGATTAAAATTAAAGACTAAAATTAAATACACAGAGGTTGTGTTAGCAGCATTGGATTCAGAAAATAAGCAAAACATACTGACGTGGACAAACATACAAACTAGACCAGTGGTGCCCAAACTATGTATAAGTAAGCTAATTGATTTATATACACTTTAATTCCTCAATATGCAAATATATAATTAAAAACAAATATTTCAGGCAGGCACAGTGGCAAAAGTGGTTAAAAATCTAGCCTTGCAGCTCCAGAGTTTCCTGGTTTGTTACTGACCCTGGACTGCGCCTGTGTGGAATTTACATGTTTTACACATTTACACGTTTCTGGGTGGGTTTACTCTGGGTACTCCAGTTTCCTTTGACACACGTTTTTTTGATTAATTGGTCTTTTTAAATAGTGCACACACAATTTAAGGTAAGGATCAGATCTGCTGATCAGTTGATCAGATCTAATTTGCCAACCACTAAGCAGAGCAGGCAAATCAGAACAGGAAGAACATTATCTAAAATATTTTGTAAAATTTAAATTGTTGTACTGTTCAAATAATTAATTCACTGCCTTTGAGAGCACTGTCTTAAATAATCCACTTGGTGGTGACAGCTCTAAGCACAAAAATCCAACAAAGAGCTAATGCAACAGCAAAAAGGTGCAAATTGCCGTGGCTGATGCAATGCCAGAGCACAGAGGGCCAAACAAGAATTCACAGTAATGAGACATTGAGGGGTGAGAGACCAATAGCCTAGTGATAAGACTGGCCTTTTAATCAAGATGAAAGATTCAGAGATCAACACTCAAAATGTGACTTATCCCTCAAATGCCCCATTGTTTTGCCACATTTTGGATGGAACCTCCCTTGTCAGGCATGGAGGAGACGGCATCTTACTTACATCAAATAACCTCTCTATATACACCTCCTCATTGACCTTATCTCGCAGTATGTCCTGAGAGTGACGAACAAAGGTCACATAGCCATCTGCAACATCCATTCCTGGTTTCTGTAGAAGAGAAATTGCAGATGGAGTTAGAAAACATGTATGATGAACAACTACAATAAGTAGGAAGTAGATTCTGTATTCACACATCATATTCAAATGTAAAAACATTATAAATATGTTGTCTGCCCTTTCAAAATTGATGTAGTGTTTTACTAATCCAGTAATTACAATATATCCAGTATATTCACAAATGATATAGATCCAGATATATCCACAATATATCTATTATTTGAACTGAAAAGAGTTGAAACGTGAAAATGCAGAAATGCTGTTCATATGAATAAAGCATCTATTAAACAAATAATCATATGAAGAATGTACATCATGGCATTATGCTTTCTTGTGCTATCAGTAGCTTGACAAGACTATGCGCTTACTGAAGTTACTTTCATCAATTAAATGTAATCTGCTGTACCAGTTAATATTGCCTGACTTTAGTTTAAAGCAAGTGCTGATTTAAAGGGACATGCTATGGTTCTTAGAAGCCCATGACCTACTACACAGGATAAATCTATCACAAGTCTGAGTAATTAATTTGCCAGTTATTGATGCATCTCTGTATAGGGAGACACCGGGGCACAGTAATACCAAAACTTGATACTTACAGGGACATCCACATACTTTGATGCTGCTTTCACCTGTAAAAACAGAGTTTTATAACAGGACAACATTGACAAATATAAAAAGGAATGATATAAAACTAATAACATCAGTATATGAATAAGAAAGTGATTCTCACCGTAAAGGACAGGAAGGATGAGAAAAGAGTTCCTTCATCATACCTAGAGATCTTGGCAAGAACGCTCTCCAGAATCACCACAAACTGAGAATGTGATACAGTAAACAGGACCACACAACAAAGTACACAACTATAATGATAACCGTATCATCAGAATATGTATTCAGCCTTTAAGTCAGCAACTTTACCTTGGCTACCAAAAGGGAAATCATGTCCTTTACACTTTCTTCAATAAGGTCATCAATTTTAGAGTGATACTGTTTCTGAAAAGCAATACCTCAGCACAGTTAATAATAACAATACACTATGCACTGTATATGTATATACAGAATACAAACACATTTTAATTTTAATTTTAATGCATATAAATACTTCATGGAACAAATTTCACTTTGCAGTAATTATGAATTGTTTATGCAGGGAAATACATATTTAATGTTGCAAAACCATTAAGAGCAAAATGACAACAAAAAGTAATATTAATTGAATCATATATCAATAGTTTAATAATATTGCATATATTAAAATGATGTTTTATGCCAAGAAATCGTATTGATTTTTATTGAACTGTAGAGTGGCACGGAGAAAGAAGTGGTTAGCGTGGTCTCCCCACAGCTGCAGTGAGCTCTAACACTAACCGTAACCTCAGAATCTTAAAGCAAGTCTTCTGGACCAGATATTTTAAAAACAAATTTGCATTTTGTTTAAGAAATCCTAATGAGGATGAGCAAAATCATTGTGGGAATTTTTATGGGGTCCTGACAGTAATATAGACTATTTCCCCAGACATACCAACACATAGGAATAATAGGCCTAATGCATAGAAATATGTCACACATGCCTTGATGGAGATGACACTAGTTCATAAGCTTTGTTGTGTGATTGACCAAGATAAAGTGTTGTTTATGGAAATGAAATTGACTTATTAAAGAAAAAAAATATATGCAGACAATTGTGAAACATACCATTACAATTATTTTGTTTGCCATTAAGCTTTTGTCATCTTATAATTTACTTGCCTTCTCTATTCACCATAACATATTCAAGGTACATAACATCTAGGTGTGTTTACTTTTACAGTATATAATCTTTTAACAATGTTGTGGATGAATAATAATTACTTTGTAGATAATTTAATATACAGGTCAATTTGACCCAAATGCATTAACAGCATAAACTTATTTTGACCACAGTTGTGGGGTTAACAGTGCAGTAGTATTACTAATAGTCAAGTCAAGTCAAATTAATTTTTATAGCGCTTTTTACAATGAAGCATTGTCTCAAAGCAGCTTTACAATCTTATATTATCTTAAAAAGGAAAAGGAAAAACTCCCTGAAAGTAGTAGGAAGAAACCTTGGGAGGAGCAAGACTCAAAAAGGGACCCATCCTTCATAGGTGGCCTAGATGTTAATTAAGCAAATACTTAAAAGTATATTAAAGTGACAGTAAAATTAAGTATGTAATACAATTTAAATCAATATTAATATTAAAGTTAGTAATAAAATAGGGAGCAAAATAGCTTTTAAAACAAAATAGATTTCAAAATCAGTCCTCAGTGGGAGGTCTTTGGCGGCACATCTTCTCTAATAGTCATGACATACTCTGTCTGGAAGTCAAATTGCTATTCATTAATGAATGTTCAAACAAAATGTTCCAATTTGGATAGTGTTTGTGTGCTTAACAAGTGACAATTCTATTAAGATAGAAAATGACCACTGTGTTATACTGCTACATCTTTTTAATTGCATCTACTTCGAATTGTTTCTGCCAAATTGATAGATCAGATAAATATTTTATTCAATTAGAGTGGAATCGATTTTTCCATTACCTCCTGGCCCATCTCCATGGCACACAGTTTAGCTGACTGGTCTTTGGCATCCACCATCACATTGAACATGGTGCATAAGGATAGTGGTATGCGGAAATCTGTAGAGCGGCTACTCTTGGTTAGCTTGGACTCAAATGCTGCCCTGGTGCTAAAGGTATACAAGGGACAAAGAAGAAAAATAATCAGTAACTGATTTAGATCAGAGTCTTGAAATATATTCTTATGACTTCTTATGCCTGTCCATTCTTTTCCTGCTAAGGAACCTGAATTACAAATAAACTACTATTAAAAACTGGTATACCCTACTATACTAAACTAAGTGTGTAAACAAAAATGTAGTACATGTTGTTATTTATTTATATATTTTTTGCTCTCTCATCTCGAATACGCGTTTACCGTTTAACGCAGGACTCAATCATGTCACTGGACATGAGCTTCATCCGGTTTTCTAGGTGTTTGGCAAACTCCTCCTCAGGCCAGTGAAGGTCTCTGATGAATGTCTGCAGGGCATCCAGCTTCCAGAACAGATCCTCTGATGTCCCTGAGCCATTACTGCCAGGCACAATGATATACTGGAGTTTAGAGGACATTAAATTCTCAGAGAAGCAGCAACAGGGTTGCACTATATCTGCAACTCAACTCATTTTTTACGAGATATTCTAACCATACACTGATAGGTGGCACCAAGCCTGGTGAATTGTCTGTTGAATACAGTGACAAGTTTCAGACATTCAATCAGTGTATGGTAAAACAGAGAGTTGTGTTTCAAAACACATCAATAACCTCGCATATTTGCGTGGTTATTCCACCCATAGGACCAGAAATCATGCACATTTTGGTCAGTCACATTTTTCTAAAGGAGAAAGAGGGCTTGGGAATGTAATGGTGAGAGAAAGGCATTTTATATTACTATTTTGATCCCTGTTTAGCAAAAGCTGAGCGATAGTGTACTTTAAATATGATCAAGGTCCCTCTACAAGCTTTAATATTGTATCATTATTGCTACAGATATTACAGTATAATTTGCATTACAATCGACTACAGTTTCCAGTGAATGATGGAAAGACTATATTGACTCAGCTGTTAGAGGACAAGGTCCAAAGGAGAAACAGAAACACAAAGATCAGGCTCTCTCTCACCACCCATGCCCGATGAGGCTGACGGCGTTCCAGAGGTCAACACACACCATGCAGTCAACTCTGAAGATGCTGCCATCCTGAGTGGAGATAGATGGGACGGGAGGAGTGTTGTAAGGGTCAGGGAAAGGGTGGTAGGCTACCATAGAGTTGAAACATAAGAGTGACTGGGGTTGTATGCACTGGAGAGTATGCAGTCATCTAGGTCATGAAACAGCAGTAGCAGTGTCAATATATAGTCTCACTTAAATTGAATTGTTGTAAGGTGTTTCTTGAGATTGACTAAGCTAATTTCTTTAGTGATACTCCTAACTTACTGGGGTGTTCTTTGTGGCATACACTCTGATGTTTAAACTCCACAAGGACTTACTGCCTTGGAGGTCAGCTGCAAACTGACGTAAAGGCTGGTTCAGAGAGTTTTCTGGTCTCAATGCAAAGACCAGGCAGGGAGGTCCACCAACCCACACCCACGATACCGTTCAGAGAAACTCGTTTTAGGCTAACCTATTAACAAGTATATGTTTAAAATGCAAGATTAATCCTAATTAATTTCTTAAAATACCTCAAGGCCAATAATCAAAGAATCATGTTATGGACTGACAGCAGACTAGAGACTAACTAAACCAGACCATATGAGTAAATTGTAGTTCCAAGTTGGAGGTTTTAGAGGTAAAGACACGCCCCTACAAAAGAATTGGAAGAGTGAGGCAAAACCTCTTTGTTTCTGCTGTAGACTGAAAACATTTGGGTTTGACATTTAAAGATAAATCCGAGACAAAACCCACCCATATTGCTTGTTAGCAACAGGAATGGAGCATGTGGCTGTAAAGTTTTGTTGCCCAAGTGTGTTCTGTTACATTGATTATTTAAATAATCAATAAATAAATGCCTATGCTCAGTTTCAGATTTGGGTTTCACCTGTGCAGACTGTGCATTTATAGTTAAAGAAGTAACCAACATGAGAACCACTTATCTAGCTATGGGTGAAAAACAAGTTATTGTGAAGTTGAGAGAAGATGGAAAATCAACCAGAGCCATTGCACAAATATTGACCATAGCCAGTACAACCATTTGTATCGTCCTGGAGAAGAAAGTTGCCACTGGTATATAAAAGTAACATATAATGAAAATGTACACCAAGCAAAACCACAGCAATTGATGACAGAAACATTGTGTGTGCTATAAACAAAGACTCTAAAACAACTGTTAGTGGCATCAGCAACAACCTCCGGAGGGCAGGAGTGTTCGCAGAGGACTTCATGAACAAAAGTACAAAGAATTCACCAGAAGATACAAACCACTAATTAGCGAGAAGAATAGGAAGACCAGGCTGGTATTTGCCAAGAAGTACAGAGACAAGCCTCAGAAATTCTGGGAAAGTTTTATGGACTGATGAGACAAATATTTACTTTTACCAATGTGGTGGAAAGAAAATTGGAGAAAGAAAGGATCTGTTCATAATCCCAAACATACAAGCTCATCTGTGAAACACATTGGAGGTAATGTCATAGCGTGGCCTTGCATGGCTGTCAAATTAAAGAAAGATGCAACCAAATCGATTTGGAGATCCTTCATTATGCAGCACGATAAAGGATTTGCAACTAAATATTAAGTTGTATTCAGTTTAATCTATTTTAGTTGACTGTTCCAGTACTTCTGCTCACAAGAAAAATGAGTGGGTTCGGACAGCTAAATGATATCACATCTTCTGAACTGTAAATTAAATTCAGATGTAAACACCTGGAAATAAAAGCTGAAATGTTTATCTTTTTTCTCATGTTTATCTTTTCATGTCAAACCCAAATGTTTTCAGTCTCCAACGAAAATTAAAAGGATTGGCCTCACTGTTCCAATACTTTTGGAGGGGAGTGCAATGGGCAGAATCTTTCTGATTCAGAAGCAGGGAGCATAATGGCTGACTGTTTGTAGGTTTGGGTTGTAAACCAGATCTCACCACCCCAGTCCTACCTCAATGGCATGCACATTGAGGAAAATGAAAAGCTTTTCAGTTCTCATTTAAAAGAAAACAAACATGGTCTTGACCCAAATCCCTTGCAACCCGCTTGGCATGAAAATGATCTAAAAGGCAATCACTGCTTCATTAATGTTTTACTCAGTTAACTATTAATATCCCTATTATAAACCTCTTGATGGAGAAGCCAATATTTTTATGGTATAATATTCTGAGCATAATATTCAAAATATTCAACTTGTAAGTATGCTGGCTTGACACACACTAAGTTATTAACACTTCAGTTATCTTTTCATAAAACACCTTTACTCTTGTGTTTAAGGTTAATTGGGACCAAACATCTTGCCTATAACCTATGCCCAGTGACGCTACACTTGGGGTAAGTTAAAACGAAATATTTGGTACATTAACCTTTAACCCTATTGGAGGTAGAACAAATTGTGTGTTTTTTCAGTGGAATGAGTGCACACAGATGTATTTACTGTTGTAAAATGATTATTGTATTCTCTTTGCACAGGCAACCATTCAGACTTTCTAAAAACTCGCTATATATATTACTATAAGTTAGCACAATAAGTGCGATTTCATTCAGTTTAACAACGATTGGCAAGCCAGCACAGTGCTTGATGTTAATTGATTTTATAATCTACATTTTAGTTAATAAGCAGCCTTAAGGGAACATCTTCATACCAAGGGCACATTGTAACCCAAGTAACCAGATCTAAGGTAAACTCATTGAATACACACTCAGAGTCATAAATAGCAGTCATCCAGGATGGAGTGGAAAAGCTAGGCATTTGTGGAAGGTTAACAGATAGTCCTGCTACTGGCACAGGAAGATTTGGTACTTTGGGAATTTGGAGGTTCACATTTGGTAGATTCACATTGGGCAGATTACTTGTTAAACTCCTGCAGAAACAGACAAAAAGAAACAAAAAATCCATAACAGTGGCAATGTGGAATGCTACAAATAAGCCATGTAAGACATACAAGAAGAAAGTAACAATAAGTAAGTAAAACTGTAAAGAAAGTGTCTTTAGACATTTGAAAAAAAAAAAACAGACATAAAGAATCAGTATTAGAATGCAGGGAAGGACACTAAAACATTTAAGAACATAGGACCTACAGTATAACAGAAACATGGTCAGTAATACAGACAAGAGCACATACATAACAGATACATAAAGGAACAGGAGCAGCATATATCAATAGCAGGCACAAACAGCAGATAAAAAGGTAAAACAGACAGCGGTGAGAAAAAAGAGAGGTAGAAGACATTAAGGAAGCTTCTAAAGTACTGGTTAGATATGATGATTTCTTCCAAGAATACACAAAACTTTTTGAACAAGCTTTCAAAGCCATTTAAACTTACTGTTTTAGTGAAAATATTAATAAGATATGTTTATTATAGAGA
This sequence comes from Parotocinclus haroldoi, assembly GCA_034779995.1. Classification (NCBI taxonomy): domain Eukaryota; kingdom Metazoa; phylum Chordata; class Actinopteri; order Siluriformes; family Loricariidae; genus Parotocinclus; species Parotocinclus haroldoi. The sequence goes on from JAUZST010008258.1 coordinate 24,894, forward strand.
TAGCTTGGCAGCTCTTTATTTAAATCAGGTTGTCTTTAGCTGGGTAATGATGAAATCAACATGCAAAGAAAAATCAGAGGCAAAATAAATAAATAAATAAATACAGAGCTGATTAGCACATAAAATGAACCCTGTCTCTTTCAAGCACACGTTATGAAGGTTAGTTTATAAAACCAAATGATGAAAACATGAAAGGCATTCACTGGTGTCTAGGCTGGCGGAGACAGTTTCTTTTTGGAGCAAAGCCAGTTTTGGTAAAATGGTTACACTGATCGGATATCAATAAACAAGCTTAATGCTCTTGGAATGAATTACATCTATAAATATGAGTTCCATAAATCTACTATTATATTTAAAAAAATGTATTTATCAACATGTTCTAAACATGTTTATAGCTAATAATTGACGCTTAAATTGTAACTTAAATGAAGTTGATTATGCAAGTTTTACGGTGCCGCCATATATTAGACAATATCTAAAATATGCCTTCAGTGGCACGGTAGGGGTTCTAAATAATTATTCATGTCACAAAATGCCCTGCCTTATAATCACACCCAGCCTTGTAGAGGCAGCAGGAAGTGATGCCTTACTTTACAGGCTCCCATGACTCGCGCTCAAAGCCCCTGTGTATAGACTGAGCAATGGAGGACTCCATTAGATCGACGTATCGCACCACCAGCGGGGCATACAGGTCCTGCAGATGCTTGTGAAACTTCCCATTGCAAAGGTGGTCTTAAAGAAAGAAACATATAGAAAGAGATAGACTTATGAATCAAACCAAAATTAATAAACAGAGCTACGCCTGATATCTTTTTAGGTTCTGCTATGCATTACTTAACCACTCAGACGGTAATTGTGCTTAAATGAACGGTGCTTACAGTCAGTCCGTAAGAAGTCATTGAGGAGCTGGAAGAGAGGGAAACTATCCCAGCTTTCAGGAGACTGGATCTCAAGAGCTGCATCCATGTCGATGGCATAGAGAGACAGGAAGTGCTCAGCATGCTCCACCATCAGATCTGACCACCATGCAAAGGCCTTGATTACCACAAAAAGGTAAGGTGAAAAGGGAAAAAGGACAGATGGAGAAACAGAGTTAACAACAAGAGCTATTTGGCCTGATCTGAACTAACCGAGAGAAGGGAAGAAAACATTGCTCACGTGGTATAAACGGCAGGACATTGACTCAGTTATCACCTAAATACCATTTTGTATCTACGAAATGTGTTACACTATACAATATAGGTTTCATCACTGGTATTTTTGTGTGTTAGATCTGCGACTCTATAGTTCTCAAAAAGTGTTAATAACACGTATGGGTTGAAAAGACACATCATGAGATAACAATTTGCACATTCTGTTTTTAATGATGAAAAAACCAAAATACTTAAAAAAAGTTAAGACAATTACTGTTTTTTTTGTTTTTGCTGAATTAATACAAAGTAATAAATGCATACTCCCAAAGCTTACGTTGGGGACTTGTATGGTTATGTTGTACTTTTATAGGTAAACAACTTCACCTTTAAAAGTATAACAAATCAAAATGTGATAACATTGTTTGCCATTTATGCAATGGAATAGAGTTAAATATCATTACGTTTGAACGCACCATGACTACTAGAATGAAATACTATTATTTAATTCTTAAGCTAATTAAGTTTTTTAATGTGGTTATCATTTTAAATGAAGTTATCTTCCTTTTACTGGCAGATCCCAGGAAAAAAATATACTGTGAAATCTGACAGTAGAACAATGACCAAATTACCATCAAAATCCATAGTAGAACTGTGAATTAATTTATGGTCAGTTCATAGTCAAACAAATTTACAGTTATACTATGAACTTTGACAGTAGAACCATGAAGTGGCAAAAATACCATACCAAATACAGTAGAACTTGAACTTTATGGTCAAACTGTAAAAGTTCACATTAAAACTGTCAAGCAATTTACAGTTTTAGTATGAAATCTTACAGTACATCTTTTCTTAGCATACTTTTCTCAAGCATTTATTCAATTTTAGATAGTACACAGTACACAGTGTCTATACAATTCGACAATTTGACAGAGGGACGCTATGGAAAATGCAGTGTTCCTTTAGTACTTTGACTTTTATTTTATTGCAGACTGTGTCATATGTTTTTTTTTCTGGCCAACATCTATTCTTGGATTTCAAAATAACATTCAGGAATAGTGATGACTGAAAAATAATAATGTTGTGACTTCAAACAGGTGATGTCAACAGGTAATAGTAGTCATGATTTTGGTACAGAAGCAGCAATCAGATAAGCAAAGATGGCCAGAAGAACAAATATTCATGCATTCATGAATGCATAGCTGTATTATAGTGCTTGATAAAAGTTTGTCAAAGTAATCTCTTGTCCATGTGGTTATATTAACTATTGATGAATGGCGCTTCTTGATGCAGTGCCATCTGAAAGATTGGTGATCAGAGGTCTTCAGTTTCTGCTCATCTATAGTACTATAGTATATTATGTTTGAGAGTATTCAAACATTTCAATAATTTATTCACATATTTGTTTGCAAACTGAAGAATTTTTGCTCCTCAGCCTTTTGTGAATACTTATTTTGTACCATATCATGAATACAATGACCTATTGAAATAATAATTTTTACCTTGTAAATTGCCCTTGTCCTACTTTTTTTGGAATGTGTTGCAGGCCTAAAATGCAATAATGGTTGACCAGAAAGAAAAAAATGAAATATATTGGGTTCATACTGTGTGCAGTTAAATAAAAGTCAGAGTAAATCATTTTTTAATTGCATTTTCTCACAGCATGTGTGAAAACCCAAATTTTATACAGACACACAGGTAAAAAGTGGGACTAAACCCAAAGTTGCAGACTATAAAGCATTTAATAATCTCAACAGCAAATAATTGGTTTTATCTAATACTGTACAAAACTAGGGCACTGCAGTTAAAGTTTGATAACCACTGCTATATGCCAAGCATTAACTCACTTTTCACAGTGAAGCAGCTAACCAATAACAGCAAATGCCACACCATGACACATAATGATTTAATGGCTTAAAGGTAGCAGAGATGCGTGTACTTCTATATTTCTCACTAGAATCTAACACTCTGTATCATTACCATGTAACTCCGATAGTGATTCATCAGTCCACACAAGCATGCTGAACCACTATAGATCTTTCCTTTCAAAACTTCTGCTTGACTTAAGTTTGTCCTTGATCTTTTTCTTTGACAGCAATTAATTTTTAAGACATTACACAACCTTCTAGTTATTATTATTTTCAAGAGACTTGATTTAAAGATCTTGAAAACTCCTGACAGTGTTTGAAGGCTCTTATCCTCTTTTTAAAAATGATCTGTTTCAGCAAATGGACATCTCTGTTTGAAAAGATCACCTGTTGTTGATTGTATATTTATAGATGATGCTGAAATACAGATTTGCTGTACCTTTATTATCTTGTAAACTGACCTAAAAAAAGCCCAGCAATGTGGTTTCTGACAGCAATACATGTATTTTTGGTATTTTGGAGCATATTTTCTCAATCCAACATGGCACTCAGAAGACTGTATAGTAGATATCTGCCAGTCCTGATTCTGTTTGACAGCTTGTTCTTAATGGTTTGCGTAAGGTGTGCAGATTACCTAACTAATAATGAATCTATTGAAAACAAAAACAAGATGTGAGATATTTTAGAAGATTTTGAACAAGCAGACATATGTTAGAGTTTTATACTAAAGATTTAAATATTGTCACGATTTTATTCTTGTGTACAAGAAGACAATATAAACAGGAACAGGTCTCAGTTCTGCATTTTCTAGAATGTAAATTTTCTGACCAATACTTTATTCTCAGGACCATTAAAAGCTTAACATTCTGCAATTTTGGGTTTGGCCCATGTTTTCTACATAGGAATATGTTTATATATATTTATATTATAGATTTGCAACACAGAAAAAGTAAATTTAACAAACCATATTAAACAACAGCAATTTAACAAACAATCAATGTTGAATGTAATTACCATTTAAATACACTTTCAAAAGACTCACTATTAATTGTCAGAAAACAACATAAATTATCTGCCCACATGTTTATCATAATTACTATAGATTTACTTATTATTTAATCTTATGTTGCAAATTGTACTTGCATGGTTACTGTTTTTAACAACATTTACTTTAGTAATATTACAATAAATTCTATAAATCCAATATAAAGTAGGGTCAAAATGCCAGAAAGGGAGCATTTCTCATGCAGGTGAAGTAGGTCTAGTCACATGCTTTTTCTCTTCAGATGAATGATGAAGTTGCTCAACCATTCACATCTCTGCATCCCTGCCATTAGGATAAGGATGTGACTCAATATCATGCAACTTGGCAATCCCTTGCATGCAGCAAGCTTTTTAAGAAAGGAAATATGCTTTCTACAGTGTGATTTATTTTTTATCTGTTCTCCAACAGTCTTCTTCAGTTTTCAAATGTGGTGCGAGATTGATAAATTCCAAATAATGTTCTCATATGCTCTCTTAGATGCATGTGCTGACTTAATATGACTTATTAATGGCAGATATATTCAGCATTATAGAAGGGTTATTTTAAATATATTTTTATTGTTGTTGTTATACCCTGCTAACCCACATTTCACGAACCAACTCAATTTATATTTGGCTATAATATTCACTTACCACTGACCAGCTCTACTGCCAATTACATTTTGAGTATGCTACATAGACATCAGAATTTCCAATTATGGACATAAACAAAGCATTCATTAGGGCAGCAGGGCAACATATATGGCCAAACGTAAGAGAGACTCACAGGTAGAAAGAAGGATAGATAAAATAGGGTAGCATCTGTTAAATCCAAACAAATCTGAGATCCTTCCCCAAGTCTTTCTTGCTTAAATATCTAGCTATCTGACAAGTATTCATCGTACAATGGCCTAATGATTTGTAAGCAAGAACTTGCAAAGGGAAAGAGCTCAGTTGTAATTTTGGATTAGAAACCATAGATAGAAAGTACGCTTCAGCTCTGGAAGGGGGAGAGGGGCTGAGCAACACTAGCAGGAATGGGCAATCTCATATATCATACCAACATGGCTAGACTGACAGTAATAGTGGGTGGGTGGTGAAAGTTCATAGACATTCCTGAAAAAAATGTTTTTTTTTGTCCACTAGACCAACCCCTGCAAGTGGTAATGCAAGCATTAGAATTACTTCTTTCACGACTGTAAAGTGAGGCAGTACTAACAAACTTCAGTGTCACCTTAGTATGAAATTAAGCTTTAATCCCTCAGACTGAATTAAATAAGCAACTAGAGGGATATATGCCCCTCAAAATTCATTCATGTCATAATATAGGATTTATTATGTATTTAAAAAAAGAAAAACACATGGAAATATTGCTTAGACTATCAAGTATACAAATAAACTCTCACGATTGGAACACCTTTTAAATGGTTATTTTTGGTTTCTGTCCCCATCTATTATATAGCAAATGTATGTTATAAAATTCACTTATAATCCAACATTTGGACCATTCAAGATACATCAGATGTTGAATTCTTTTTTTTATCAGTTCTCATGCTCAGTCTTTATTGAAATGCCCCACCTGCTCACCCCAAAATGAGAGTAAAGCTTCAGGTGACTTGACATGCTTGAGGGGAAAGGTACACTATGTGATGAGGACTTGAGAAGAAAGGAAACATGTATACTGTACCGATTGGTCCCCTGTACTTGTGACCGCAGCCTGTTAAGCATATTCAAAAAAATACAATAAATCTGTAGAGCTCAGGAAGACCACTGATTACCTAAATATAAATGTACTGTAGGCATGCCAAGCATCTCGCCAGGTGGTGGATTTAAATAACTAATGAATCATGCAATCCTGCAAATTAAATATAAATGACCATTTTAAAAGTCTATCCTTGTTGGTCATTTTTCATTTCATGGGAAATCAGGGCTTCTTTTAAAGCGAACATCCAGAATCAGAGTGTGAAAGAGACTGAATCACAGGAAAATGTCAACTCCATCAAACACTATTTACCAAACTATACTGTCATTAGGAAGAAATATTATAAAGCAAGTCACTTCAAAGCATGAGGTTAAATGACTGGATTAAAAAAATGCACTATAGCCTTTTGGGCTTTGCTCACCTCTGCATGATGGTCCTGATTCTGCTGAAGAACCTCAATGACCAACTCAGCCAGACGGATCACATGCTCCAGTTTTTTGGCAGGTGTAGCTAGATTGGCTACATTCTCTGAAGCAGAATCATGACATACAAAAGAGGTCAGTAGTAGTGCACATAAGACCTCTGTTATGACACTGCTAATGTAGTTACAAAGTGAACTACTGTAAAGTAGGGACTTAACACTAAAGGACTTAACTGTCAGTTTGCATGCAGGAAAAGTAACATGGTTGATGACATTTATTAGGTAAAAATGTTTGCCTAAAAGTAGTGTACTTTCTAAATTGGTCTGGAGCCAACTTAACTCTTCATAAAGAATAAATTAATGCACTTAAAAGACCAATTGGTTAATTTAGTTTTGTAGTCAGATTCACTCAACCACAATTTACACAATTTACAATGTACTTAATTACGATAGTTTTCATTGCATGGAACTCTTATAGTTTTTATTCTCCTATAGTCATTACTATACACGTTTTACTATATCATTTGAAACAGTGGCTAATTCTGTTAAAGCAGTACTTTGAAAATTTCATTTTCAAATAGGACTAAAGTAATCAGTCCTGAACATATATCTCAAGTAACTTAAACACACTATCAGACAGCTTATTGAATGAAATGAATGTAAGACAAAACATCATCGGAACACAACAAATTAATAGGACAATAACAAACATTTACAGTACTCATGGACAAAAATGTAAAGACTCCATTAAACATGAGCCACAATAAATTATATAATGTATTGCATCTCTGATGTGCCTGGTTTAACCTATAAATTGACTACTGCTCTTTTGGGAGTTGAAATTTATTTTTCTCAATCATTAAAATTCATATGAGAAGCAACTATAGAATGGCTTACAGCTATATGGTAATATACTATTAATTAGTGACATCTGATAATTCCTGTTCATTGGCTCCCATAGTTCTGATGCCATCAACACAAGCTGATGAAGTAATGATATTGGCTAGAATGATAATCTTTGATTATTATCATCTAGGTGTCATACTTCATCTATATTCAGTGTATTAAATTGTCTATCTCATAAGCTTTTCTCAGGACTTTGATGGGTGGAAATTTAATGACCATAACACACTACTGTACAATTGTTTAAATGATGAACCCTTGTAAAAATATTTTCTTCACAGTTTAACACACTGAAAATGTGGTCACTGATACATCTAGTGACAGATAGTATTGCACAACAAACCAGACACAAAGAATCACTAGAACTCTTTGTTTATATTTTGAAAATAACCAATAGTCACACAATTATAGCTAAACACAACTGTTGTGCAAGTTGCATACTATCTTCACATGTTTTAGAGCATTCACGAGATGGTGCAAATAGAAGGGTGGACCATGCCAAAATTGCACACAGTGCAAGCTTGTGCTAAAAGGAGAAGGGTTTTGTAAAAAATGTTATAGATGTTGGGTTATGTCAGAAGGGATAAAAGTCAGTGTCAAATATAGTTTCACCTGGATCCCTTTGATCTTTTAAAGTTTTCTCAACTTGAGAGAGTGGGGGACATAAAAGAATAAAATAAAAAAGAAAACAGAAACAAAAAGGAGTCATTAGGGAGAGGCATTTATATCTCAATATAAGTGACAGACAGACAGTTTTTCATACGTTTAGGCTAGACCGCACCCCAGAGGACTTTTGATTATTAGTGAGTAGACAAAATAATTAAAATATATAGCAAAAAAGACAAAAATGTTGCAGAAAAACACAGAAAGACTCAGCAAAGAGACCCTCATGAAATGTTAGACACATCAAAGTGACACACAAGCACCTGGCAGGAAAGAAATGCATAGTGAAAAGACACACAAACAGTAGACTCTCACAAAGCATAGTCTTAAACATGAATGTAACACTGGTTCAAACACACATGACTCATTGCTCCACTACTTTAGTCCAATTCTCCCGGTAGTCAGCAGCTGAAGTGATCTGGAATCTCCAGTGAAACCAGCTAGTACACTACATCACAGACACACAAGCAGACTGAAGGAAATTACAAGTAGGAAACTAAAAAATGCATTCAAGTCATGAGGATGATCTTCGAACCAAAAAACAGGACAAGATGAAGCTGAAACGATTGTTCCACAAACAGATGTACCCATAACCAGCACAAAGTCTCTTCCACTCCAAGGAATTATAATGATTATAAATATTTAAGGTTGTGTTCTTGTTGCATAAGCTATACCATTGTAGTGAAATGTAGAACATCCGTTTGTTTGGTGGTAAATGTTGTTGCAATTGAGAAACTTGTTCAATAATGTATAGCCTTATAATTACTCTATTCAAATAAAAGTATTAGTAACCTATACCAGCACACTCTTAAAACTCCAAAGCGCACATACTGCCAGGTGGATTCACACATCCCCCTTCTTGTAATCAGAAACCTGTCTTATTAATTGTATTGTAGTTTTAAAAAAATTGTTCATGTTAGTCACTGAATTACTTGTTTTAATATGAATAACTAATACTGGGAGTTTAAGGGGCTATCCATGAAGTTTATTTATAGTTAGAGAGACAAAATTTGCCAGTTGTCCAATTTCAAATCCAGATTCTGGGCGTTGTCATCCAAGGTTCATAAGGTTACTATTTTGCATAATATCATTTAAGCTAATAACTGGAGTCATCCATCTTACTTCTAGAAAAATGCTGACTGGCTTATTGAGAAATTGTAAACTTTGCTTTGTGTGCCACCCAAAACAAATGATAGCTGGAAAAGAGCAACTACAGCAAAACAGAATTAAATGTTAATGTAATTTTGAATGCCTTTGAAAGTCTTTGGGCAATATGTTTTTATTCATTATGTTTTTTTTAATATAATGAATCTTTTACTGTTTGCCCCAATTTTGTATAACAAACCTGCCAAGTACTTATTTGGGTTGCATTCTTAAATAACGCAAGCATATAGCTGTTGTGTACCACGTTTTTGCTTAATCTTTAATAAAACTGATGGAAATAGTTTAGTTTATCAGGTGCAATGAAATATTAACCACTTATCAATGTATAGGAAAGTCTCATGAATTTCCTAAAATTTGTTCTGCTTTTACATTCTGCCTCAAAATAAGTAAAGGTATAAACAAAGAGAGAAAGATGGGCATAAAGAGATGAATAGGGTGTGGGATGAAAAGGGTGATAAGAAATTACTCACGGATGGTTAAATCCATCACTTGTGTAGCCAAGGAGTAGACAGGGTGATCATACATTTCCCTCTTTTTGCCTAAAGAAAAAGAGGATTTGGGCATGCAAGAGTTTGGGGTCAGAAGTCATGGGTTAAGGGGTAAAAATGGTGAAGGGCATGTCTGCTGATTTCTGTAATTTTAAGAATATGGTGCCAAAAAAATTTCCAATAACAATTAGAGCACAGTAAATCACAGAATTAACACAGCTTGATTCACTGATTCACCATTTGCAACCCTTACAATTTAGAAGGGACAGAAACAATGAGTGTGTTCACATAAACATAATAACTGTACTGTAACAGCAATATACATAAATATATAAATAGGTGCACATTTATACACAAACATATACCTTATATATATATATAAGATATGTTTGTGTATAAATATGTTTTCATACATACCCACATGTAGAAGAACTAAATATCCGAATGTAATGGGTATTACATATATTACTGTACAAAAACACAGTATTTAGCATTTAAATCATCACATATCTACATGTGTGTGCATGTAAACACACTCAGTGATTTGATGTGGTACACCAGTAGGGTGTTGGAGGTGAAGTGTGAGGTGGGGTCAAAAGACAAGAGTCTTGTCTTTTTAAAGGGAAAGAAGGCCCAATTCTAAACAGATTATCACCAAATTCCTGTCATCATCTTGCTGTTGGCTCTAGTAAATACCAGTGCTTCCCTGTCCTTTCTCTTGTGGATCCTTCCACTGAAGCATCTACTATTTCACTCTTTTTTTCAGATTTTCTACAGCAGTTGATTCTTAGCTTATATCCAATAACATATATCCAGCCTTATTATTTAATCCAAATTCTATATTGCCCTTTCCTTTAATCCTTTTCTAGACTATATTTTATTCTGCATTTAGCTCACTTTTCTAAAGAGGCTTCCGCAAGTGACTTCATAATAGACTAGCCTGACATGGTTAACTCCTAGGCAATGTATAGGACTTAAAAGATTTATTTTTACAGCTATCACAAGAATAGTTGACAGGAATGACAGGAATGATCAGGCTTTAGAATTGGGCAGAACAGGAACAGGAAAGTGCAGGGTGATGGAGAATATGTTGTGCCTTCAAGTTATGTTTTATTTTCCATGTCACCTCAAGTGAATGGAAGGAATCAGACACTCCTTATTCCAAGACTTTGAATGCATTTTACTTACCAGATAATGCACACAGTAACCTATGCACACATTTTATAGCAAAAATTGTTTGGTAACAAGTCATCCAAGAAGGGGCTCTGACATTATAAAAACAGAAGCACAGTAGGTTTTACTCAAACACTTATGCATACATGTATTTTCCCATTTCATTTGGAGCAATATTTCCAAAATACATTATGCAGGGGTTTAATAGGATGCTAAATGCATTTTAAATGAGCTATGTTTTCAATCATCATAAGAAGGTAAGCAAATCACTTATAGATAAACATTATTACTTGGGTAAATTGTGCTTTTAATGTATCCCCATATATCTCCAAATCATTGTCCATTTCCAACCAAAGTACCAACCTGAGACAGTGAGAGCCATCAGTCCTTTCTCCAGGACCCAAGAAGTCAGCCAAGGAATAAAGTTACATAAACTTTCTTCTATTGCAATATATAATAGTTATACACAGTGTTCTGATTATAAATCCTTCTTATACTAGTGTTTCTCAGAACTGACCCTGGGTGCCACTGCCAAGTACATCTGAGTGTATTCCTTACTCCAAATACAGCCAGTTAGGTCCAGTTGTATTAACTGAGTTGATTCAAGCATCTTGAAAGTAGGTTCAACATTAACATCTGAAGTGTAAAAAGAATCTAGGACCAGGTGAAATCCCAGAAAACCAGTGCACTAGTGCTAAAACAAAAAAAATGAATTTGATCTCTTTAAACGTGTATTTAGCTCATTACTTAATCTGTGAAATTTATATTCAAAATCTGAGAAAGCATTATTACACTAAAAGATACATTACTCAAGAGCATAAGAGTGCTCTGAAGAGCTATTACATGCATCACATAGAACCAGTACGCACTGTGGACATTTCTTCAAAATCAATACATTTGACAGGGCTAAGAGAGAAAGGTCAGAGTAAAAGAAGCTCGGCTGATCTTTCTATAGCTCAGATTAAACTGGTGGATAAAGAAGGTTAAAGGAGGATAGGGTTTTGGAAGAGAGGACAATAGTAGTCACCTTCCACTCTAGCGTAGTCAGTAATACGCTGGTAGTTTATCTGCGCTGCCTGCTCCAGGCATTTACGGATAACAGCCTTTACGTCTTCTTGTGGCACTGGAGTTACAATGTCTTTCATCAGAACCTGGGGGTCAACAATACACATTCACACACAAATATATTTACCACTTCTGTTCATGCTTTGAAGAACACTACTTAATGAGGCACTGCTTTCCGTTTCTCTCCGTCTCTGCTTGTCACATATGCATACACACATTTCACCCACTCTGACACTCAATATATCAACACAAATCAATGGTTTCATTACCCTTTCCAGCAGAGACAGAGTGGCTTTGAGTGCTCCCTCGGGGCGACCAAAAGGAAAACAATATCTACAGCAGGAGGGAAAACACAATGATAAATACTGCAGGTGGCATATTTTGAAGCTATAAAGCTGAAAAAAAGAGGTGCATAAATATTGTACTAAGAAATCAAACAGGTTGCCTGCTAGCACCTTACCTGAAGTTTGTAATCTGGTTCTCCAATAGAACACGCAACCGCTCTTTTATGTCCTCAAAGCGCTCCTTTTCTTCCACGGTCACAGTTCCAAGACCATCAGGCCTATTTCCAAAGCAAAAATATTATTTTAGTTAGTAATTACTAACAGTAACTAAATGAACACCTTACTGTATGTTTATTACTAAAATGGCTTCAATGTTTAAGTGCATATTATATCTAGGAGTATTTTGCACATGAAATGACTTGTTAAACATTGGAAAAGTGTCAAAACTCACTCAGTATGAGGAGTTAGTAAAGGACCTCCACAGGATGCTAAACTCATTTAAACAATTGTCTTATTCTCCACCATCTGAGAAGTGACTTTAGTTGAAGTGAAGAAAGTAAAAATCAGCTTTCTGAAATTCTAAGGTGATACTGAAAAAAGTAAGCTGTGTGACCGTTTTTTAATTGTAAAACAACAGATCATTTTGCAAATACATGCCACAAGCTTGATCCATCACGGTGACAGTTTTAAAGTTGTGTATCATGCATTATTCATGCATACTTTAACCTATGTGTTTTATATATAGCAAAGTCCCTTGTTACTATAGGTGCACGACAGTCTAGACAGTCTAAGGACTTTAGGTTTTTAGGTGAACAATAGTCTAAGCACATCTTTACTGCTAAAACGTGACAAGATGAAACACTGTGACTTGTACCCTGTTTAAAATATGTAGGTTAATAATAACAGCAACAATAAGAAAAACAAGGGCATTCAAATTAGTGCAGATATCTGCCAAATGTTTGCTATTGGTTTACAATAAACTTATTTTATTCATATCTTTTTATTTTTGTGAAAAAAGTATTAAGCATTTATTACATTTTAAGATCCTGATGGGAGATGCAGGAGAGTAACTTGGACTGTAAGTGGTTGACTATCAAACCAAACGGGTACTATTGGGATATAAAGGAATATTTTAAGTTTTAACAGGCATGTTCTAAGTAAGACATCAATATGATCAAGGTTCCTGGTATTCCATAGCAGCTTGATGACAGTGCTTCCCGTGAGATTGCTGCAAAGTTTAGTTATAGGTGGTGGCTCAACACTTTTCATTTGGTGTCCCAATGAAAAGTTTTCCTGAATTTCCAATGAGCATAGCAGACTCACTGCACCCCAAGCAGCTGCTATTTGTTTAATCGTGCTTGTTTAAACTTTCTTCACCATGGGCTGTGCTATTACACGTGTTATTACAACATCTGTTCAACAACAGCTATTGTATCTGGAGACAGCATTTAAGGAGTTTTTCCTTTCCACTGTTGCCCTAGGCTTGCTCAATTTGGGATTGGCCTTATAAGATAATATAATATCATAAAGCTGCTTTGAGACAATGCTCCAATGTAAAAAGCGCTATATAAATAAATCTGACTTAACTGGAATGAACTAGGTAATACATTGGTTTAGTAATTAATATTAGTAAGGATAATAACCTTAATTTACCATGGATGTACTGTATAATGGAATGGACAGTCTGACACCCGCATGGACGTTATGCGGTTATACCTGCATGTGCAACAGTACTGCAACATGACTACAGGTTTTACCTAGAGGTGGCAGCAGATGCACATCTTTGTCAAAAACTGCTCATGGCGTTATGCTTAATCAATTCAGAAATTTAGCCACCTAACACGTTAATGACTGTATAAGCTATGTACAAAACCCAACATGTTAATATACTGCTCACAAAACAAAATCTGTCATAATGACATATCCCCTAATTTTTGTGAGCAGTGTAGTTCAACCCACTTCTTAACGTAACACGTTACTAGCCCCTTTTATATTTTACTATTCCTTTAAGTGAGAATACTAAGTGTGAGTACACACGCACACACACACACACACGCACACACACGCACACACACACACACACACACACACACACACACACACACACACACACAC
>JAUZST010008259.1:0-13655 GCA_034779995.1 Parotocinclus haroldoi
CGCTTCGTCTACCTGGATTCCGCCTCTCGTCTCATCCCCTGGTATTGTTGTGCTCGCTCGGTATTTCGACTTTGGAATGTTCTCGACTCTGTTTTTTGGTTAAACTCCGCTGCCTTGCTACCTGCGTTAGCTTCTGCGTTATTGCTACCCGCTGTGATAATCTACATGCTCAGGTAAATATGCAAAAGATAATGTATCCACATCTTCATTTGATCAGTGACTTTGTTGTTGCTAACAGTGTTGTTTATATCTTAGTCAATAGTTTGTCACTAGTGAAGAATTACAGAGGACCCATTAAAGTGTTTACTTCCTAGAAACTGTCTGCAGTCCAGTGTTTGTTCTAGAAGAAAAGTGGTATGCTGGTAGCTGATAGCACTCTTACACATGTTTTCAAAAGCCAATCTCTGGATATGACGCTGAGCATGTGCACTCAACTTCTTTGGTCGACCATGGGGAGGGCTGTTCTGAGTGGAACCTGTCCTGTACTCACTTTTGTGAGACGCAGCAAATACAACATCATCCAGACTATATGTTCTCTCTGAAAATCTTCCCGTTATTGCCCTCTTGGAGTGGAATTACAGTGTAACAATGACGAGTAACGATGACGACGATGAGTTCTTCAGTTTCTTAATTGGGCTTCCTGGGTTGAGCAATGTCATCTCATACAGTATATTCTAGTGGTGGTGATTAGTCATCAACACTAATTTATACTATTGCTACCTGGTTAGCTGTTCTTTATCATTGTGCTATATGATCTATAAACATTACAAGATCAGATGGGTTATTGTGTCTGCAAGGATCCCAAGCCAATTCAGAGATTCATGTGCACTTTAAGTAGTGTTTTTGCTAATATTAGTACTGTGTTGTCCTCCGTAGATCTATGTCATTATGTAGTACCTGTAGGTCCACGAGGAACATTGTATTGGACAATAAAACCCAACTTTGACATTGTGGAGACTAGCATATTAGATAACAGTATTCCACTTGAATGTGGTTAATGGCATTTTTTGTGATAGTAAATGTCTTCATCATCATTCTGCCACACCTATATTCCAGCAACAGTAATGAATTGTTTTAAACAGACACCCTAAAGTCTGGCATGGCAACAAAATGAAAAGCTTTTACATACATGGCCCTCCAAAAAAAACTCCCCACTAGTTTAAGATTCAGACATTCCACATTTTTTAGCCTAGGCTAAAAACATACTTTACGCTTGCTGTAGGTTAGATTTCGACTTTAATGCATGGTTACTTGGGCTGGAGTCTGGGGTCATGCTCTGGCCTTTGGCCATGAGTGTTTTGGCATCCTTGCTTTTGACTAAGGACAGAGCCATCATAGTCAAAGAGATTTATGTTGATCTGGGATTAGGGTTGCCAAGGACACGCTTTGGACTCATTATGCTAAAGTGACTCTGTGTATCGGACTAAATATTTGCTAATATTAATATGTTTTTAATTATTTTATTTTAACTGTTTACTATTAACTTAATTCTACTATTAACACAAATGTAACTATTTCAGTTAACATCTATGCCACTCAATGAGGATGGGACCCTTTTTGAGTCATGGTCTTCCCATGGTTTCATTTTTTAGGAATTTATGGCGTTTTTCCTCGCCACTCTGCTCAGTTTGGGATTAGCCTTTTAAGATAATATAATCTTGTCAACCTGCTTTGAGACAATGCTGTAAAAATAAAAAGGACTTAAATAATTTCTTTTTAGCAGATTTTACCATTCCTAAGAAATTGTTAGTTTTTATGTTGGTTTTTATGTTTTATGGTTTCTATATTGGTTATTTTACTCTGCGGCACTTTGAGGTTTGGTTCAAATGTAAAATGCGTTACAAATAAAATGTATTATTATTATTATTATTATTATTATTATTATTATTATTATTATTACTATTACTATTATTATTATTATTATTATTATTATTATTATTATAAAAATGGCTATATAAATAAATCTGACTTGACTTTAGGGAGTTTTTCTTTGTCACTGTCAACCTAGGCTTCCTGAATTTGGGAATGCTCTTATTATATAATATTGTGGATATTGTGATCCAAGCTTATATATGAATTGCTTGTGCCTGTGTCTCTACGCTTTGCTATATGAGGGTTTTTTTGTTTGTTTGTATTTATTTATATTTTTTGCTCTCCTGCCAGGGGAAATAACCTTATCCTAACAGGTTCCCCCAAGCTGATGCCCAGCATTTGCTTTTCAGCTCTGTTAGCCCGTGCAAATATAGAAAATATTATGAATGCATAAAGGTTGGTGTGGTAGTGCATAATGTTTGGTATAGTAGTGTTAAATCAGAGGTTAAAGCTGACTAGTAGGTCTATATACATATATATGAAAGATGTTTGAGCTTGGAATGTATTTTCATTGGTAAGATAACAACAGCTCAACGTATGCACCATGCTCCAAATTTACTGTCACCCCAACCAACAGACTCATTTCCATGTAATTAAAATGCCACAGAACATCATGGAACCTTATCCAATTCTGATAACATTTTGCCCACAGTCTCCTTTGAATGCTTGCTGATATCAACAAACTTTCATTCTTGCCTAGAAACAAAATCAATTATGTATTTTATTTTATTTTTATGTTAGGAAATCCTTATCTGTAACAATTTTACATTACGAAATATAGCTGTTATGCTCCACCAGTCCATCAAAGGACTGAATATTCAACTAATTTCCTTCTCATTATAAACAAATCCCATAGTGATGCATGAATTTCTAAGTTTCTGAACACATAAGACCTGAAGTAATCAGATGTCTACAAAATTCTAAAAATAGATACAGAGAAATAAAATAAACAGTACTAAAACATGAGTGAGTAAAAATATTATATATTGTTATTTAATTATAGATAATAAAAAATGAATTAAATATTATGTATATGTGAGTGTGTTAACCATTTCTTTAAGTAACTGCAAATAAATATTTGCAGTAACTGTTGATAAGTCCTGGATATCAGCTGAATGGAAGAATGGAATGGAAATGTACTGTAGTTTACAATAAGCATTAAATATCTTGAGTACATACTGGCTGCAATGAAACAAAAGTCAAAGTAACTGTAAGAAACACTTTGTGTGTGTGTTTTCATATGGATTTTCCATACTGTCCCAACTTATTTCTGATTTGGGGTGGTATATTAAGCTTAATCTATGAACCACTGTTCACGCATAGTGTCGCTTTAACCATGTTCTTCCACATTTTCTTTCCACATGTTCTAGTGTGGTGTGTGTAGGTGTGTGTTTGTTCACAGAGTTCGATTGAGGAAGCAAGCAAATTAAATAATCAGCCCCCAACCTATCATCTATTGCAGTCCAATCCTCTACACATCGGTTTCGTCATTCATCTCCAATCAAGCTCCTTTTTCCTCAAAAACTCACCACATTATCAACCTACGTTACTGGTATCCTCACGTGCAGTTTAGCTATTGTTCATTTTCAGGGTCCCGTGATTCTTTGCGGTTTTAAAAATTCTTTACATGTTTTTCCCCAGTCATTGTCATTTAAGTCACTTGGATCAATCGCCTTTATGTCTGTCAGCAGTTCTACTACTCTACTGGAAGTCACAGCTCACACTCTGGAGAGAACTACACACCTAGCATGCTCCTCACTCTTCCTGGTGTTAATCCCTAGCCACTATTACCTTCATTGCCAGCTTCCTGGTCTCCTAAAACCCTCAGTATCTGTTTATTTATCCCCTGTTTAACTGAACAAACCCTGTTATTTCTGAGTATTTGGTGGTTAATCTGAGTATCTGCATTTGTAGATTCATCACCATACAAAGTGGACTGTTCACAGAGGTTACTACCAGGACTAACCAACTCAACACAAGCAAACTAAGAACAAAAAACCGAATTCTTTTCTGTAGAATACAGAATTCTACATGTTTTCTGTAGGCTAAGCACTTACCAACAGAGAGGTAAACTCACTGCTCACAAACGACACACATCGGTGAATACCATTACAGCACTTAATCCCACCCCTATAAGCACTCAGCCAGACCAGAATATTGCCAAATTACACAAGGAACAGAAAATTTGGTATCCTAAAATATACAAAAAAAAGAAATTACATAACCCCAAATTTACTTTAAATCAGGCATCAAATTATTCCTTTTTTAAAATCAAAAGCAAAACAGCAGAAGCCAACACCAATTACAGTCCTGCGATGGAAGAAAATGTAAAAATTACAATCTTTAAAAAACCACAGTAACTGGAAAAAGAAACTAGAACGCCTACCATTTATCCAGAGCAGGGCACAAAAGCGCAACGATTAATTCGGACGCTTCAAAACATACTAACGCTCCGCTAGCACGCCTACGTAGGTATCAATAAGCACCTGCTTCGGGCAATCATGAGCAGACCAACTCCAATCCTGAGCAATAACAAAAACAGACTAGCCTAAAACTCCACTTCCTTCATCATATACGTCATCTTATACTAGATAAAATAACAAACCATGCCTGTAGTCTACTGTTCCAGCCACTGACAACCGAACACCAAGTTCACAACCCGGAAGTCACGAGGACAGAAATCGACGAGAGGAAAATGAGCCGCAGCAGTCATTCAAACAGCGCACCCAGTGGCACCAAAGAGACTCTTTTATAGTCCTGCAGAGAGTCCTGATTGGCTCACTAACACAATGAGCGTCCACAAAAAGACAAGTGCAGCCGTAAGCATACTGCGACATGAGTATCTGCACTTGTAGCTTCATCACCATTTTAGTCGTGGTCTTTGACCCTCTTAACAGTTTGATGTGGTCAGCTATGGAGCCCGCAGATTCTCAGATGGCAGGTCATGTGCTGATAGAGATGGTACTTAACCATCAGAAGGCCTGGTTAAGTTCAATTCAATTCAATTCAGTTCAATTCAATTCAATTCAATTTTATTTATATAGCGCTTTTTACAATGTAACATTGTCTCAAAGCAGCTTCACAGTAATACATGGTCTTAAAAGGCCAATTCCAAGTTGAGCAAGCCTAGGTTAGCATGACATATTCTTAAACTCGCTATTGGAAAGCAATCGCCTTTTGATTTCAGGCCAGGTCTTCAGTGACTCTTCCGCTCCTGATCCCTCTCGACCACAGTGTGCTGCTCCTCCAGCCAGCCAGCCACCCCCATGAGAGAACCTTATCACAATGAGCTCAGCAAATGTATGGACTTCTGGGCTCTGGTGTGGGCTGACAACCAACCAGATCATACAGAAATGGCATCGAGTTGCATCTTTAACTTGTGTAGATACCTCCAGGCCCATGCTATGAATGCTAACAGCAGCTCCAGAGAGTATTTTGCCAGTATTGTGAGAGGTCAGGACACTTTTGAGATTTATACCCTGTATGCCCAAAAGGGGGAGCTCATCGGTTGAGCCGGGGGTACTGACGAGCACTTCTTCTGAGCACTTCATTCAAGCTTCTAAAAGCCTGTTGGTCTTGGCTGTCTGTTCATAACCCCCAGATCGACTGAAGATGGGGCAAGATCATTGTGATCAAAGTGACTTTTGCTATCAAAGCTACCTACAGTCTTCTGTCCAAACATTGAGATCCTTTCCTCACACTTCTTTGCCTGAACCTCTGGTGGACCTGTCCAGGATACCCCAGGTCTATCACCACCTGATGTTTTTAGTAAGGACCATGCCAAGACTCCTCACTGGCCATACAATTTGGCTATCAACAGAACAGAACATTACACACTGATCTGATTTTTAGGTTTAGTCTAACATTGATCCATCACCATAATTGAGGAAAATATTTTTTAAAGACATTGGGCTAATATAATACTTGTTGCAAGATGTGTATACCTAAAATGAGCAAATTTAGCCGGTGATTCTGAATCATAGAATTAAATTGTGTTATTGGTTGCAAATGTTCCTGAGGAGAACTGCTTAGGCAACCTTTAATCCTGGTTTGGCTGTCCAAAAAGACTTTACCACTTCATAAGGCAGTTCTGTGGTAGCCAGAATGTTTTAGGGTCAGCTGTGAACCTTACTTTGACTGGGCATAGGTCTTTACAAACCACATCCCATTCATGTTTCATAAACGTTATAACAATTTTAAGTAACAATAAACTAATATATTACATTGTATAACAATAGCAATGCTCTACACTAGCCACAACCCCACCAGATTACTCCTCTTACGGTCTTAGCTTCTGTTATGTGATTGTAAAGGGGACTTGATTTTATATTGTGACAAACCATAATATTGTAGATCTGGTTTCAGGTAGGTAAAAATGCAATGCCTTTCAAAACTGACAAATAAAGAGGGAGGAATATAATATATAGGAGCCAAAAAACACAATGGGTTGGCAGTAAATAAAATATTTATTTAACAAATTGAAAAAAGGCCACAAGGTAATTTAAAACTTTAAACCCATGCATCATTTGCTCATTTGATTCTAAAACCTGCTGCCTATTATATGAAGAGTAGGGTGCAAAATTTCATTTATGCCACCAGAACATGTCCCACCCACAAACAGTCCCACTCAGGCAGACACAAATGCACACACACATGCACTCATACATTATACTTGTAATCAACATTTGGAGCATATCTGATAGTGACAGTGTGAGTATTATCTTACCATGAGCGTCAAAAGATAATCATTATAGCTTCATAGATAATGACAGTAATTTTAAGGCCATGCTGTGCACACCTGCAGAGATGCATTCATTACCAGACGTGAATGCCTACCCTGCTAATGAATCCAAGCATAAAAAACTTCATTAACACGCATCCTCATCATGTAATGTTTGTTTTTTCAAAATCTAACATGCTTTGAAATGTCTGTGGCTCGTTTTTTTTTCGAAATCTAACATGCTTTGAAATGTCTGTGGTACAATTCCCATATAAAGTAGATGCAAAATTGCTGCAGAAAAGTGCAAAACATGTTTTATTTGTGATTTTGTGACAGTGATCATGTGATCATGCATTGTGACAGTGATCCAGTGATCATGCATCTATTCTACTGTAAATTGATTATGCATTGGCTGTTAAAAAGTGAAAAAATGAGACTGCTTCAATGAGATTGGAAAAAATGTAACATACATTTTACCTTACGGACTAATTCAAAATCCTTCATTCATAAACAATAACTGACAAGCCACTTTTTGTAAATTTGAATAGGTGAAAATAAAGACAGGGTAGCACAGTGGTCATCACAATATTTTGCATAGCACCATGTGTGTTTTCTGTGTTTTAGGAAATAATGGAGTCGACCACTGTAGGTACAACCCTAATCAGTGATAATGGCTAACCAACCTATATGTCGCTATAAAGATAGAGAGGATTTTAATATTTCCTTACACAGCATGTGTTTATTTTGTGCCATGTTTCGAACGCAAGATCCAAATACAGAGGTTAATCTTGGATTTCAAAATCAGGAGCCACAAAAAACTGAATATATGGTGTAAATTGTTAATTAAAGGCTCGAGCGCATGTCTGACCTGGAAAATCTGCAGGCACTCAATACAGCAATTTTACATTACACTCCATATACACTTACCGGCCACTTTATTATGTACAACTTGCTAGTACTGAGTTGGACCCTTTTTTGTAATCAAAACTGCCTTAATTTATCATGGTATAGGTTAAGAATTGTGCTAGAAATGTCACGAATAGGAGAGGAAGGAGTAGCAGAGGCTGACAAAGATGCAAGTGAATAAGGCTTATTTACAGTGTAAGACATATAACACAAGGTAATAAACAGGGCAAACACGAAAGAGAGATAAACAAAACCAAAAAGGCAAGCACACCAAGGACTAACAAAGACAAAACCTGTAAAGAACAGACAATGACCAAACAGATGCAAAGACAAAGCAACAAGGGATAACAAAGGCAAGCAAGACAGGCTAACAAACAGCACATCAGACAAAGATACCAAAGGTAAACAAGACAGGCTAACAAGTTAGGCTAAAACAGAGGGAACATAAACTGAGGCAAACAAGGAAACAACACAAAATAGCCACTAAACACAGGAAGGACCAGAAAGGGGAGAAAAGCAGAGGAAACAAAACAAACCAAAAGATGAAAAGCTGCAGGCAGACACAGACCAGGGAAACACCACAAAGACAAGAACCAACAAAAAGTGCAGCAGGTGACAACAGTGGTGACAACAGTGCCACCTTCTGTAACGGAGGGGAAGCACCTAGGGAGAGAGCAGCCAGGTGAGGCTGCAGACAGCAGCCTCATCCTGACAAGAAACATTCCTGGTTCATAGTGACATGATAGCATCATACACGCAGTTGCTGCAGTAGTTAATCGGTGTGTTGGCATTGGTCTAGCACTGACCTGTCCCAAGGAAAACCCTAATGATCTGTGAAATTATATAATACAAAAACACCTTCCATGCTAGCAAAAGATGGGGGAAAAGAACCTTAGAGAGCACACATGGGGTAGATGAACCTTTTATCTAACTATAACTGTAGCATATAAATGAGAGCTAATGTGGCAGAAGAGAAATATATGTAACAGTACAGTGATATTAAAGTGAAAGAGCACAGAGAAAAGAGGACTAAAGCAACTGGTTGAGAGAAATAGCAAAAATTATTCTTACACCTTCAGTTTCAGTGACATTTATTATATATTTCTGCATAATTGTCTTAAGATGGCTCAACACCCACATGACTGCTCGCTTAAAAAAAATCTAGGAGCAAGAGATCAACTTGACAGGCATCCATGACAATGACAGTGGCATTGCATGTTCTGTGAATATGTTCTGTACCCTGGATGCTTTGGAGGCTCTGGAGATTTGAACAAGAATAATTAACCTGACAACAAGTTGCACCAGTGCCATGCAATCAGATTAGACATTGGACTGTTCATTATAAAATGCAGTGACACAGTATGGCAGTTGTCCTCTGCTGCTAAATTAAGACATACCCTGGATACAATTTGAATTTATTGCTGCTACAAAGTTGACATGTTTCGGCTATTGCATTTGGACTTACTGTATGCATATATTTCTTGGAGTTCACCCAAAAGCTTTTGAACCCTCAAAGTAAATAAAATGTATATATTTTCTTCAATTTTAGAAAATGTAGACTTATCCACATCTAAGAATATTAGATATATGTATGTTGTCAGGAACAACACTAGACTGGGCACCAAATTATTGCACGGCACATACAATAGCAAATTCATATAACTCACACACTAGGGAGCATGTTACTGTAATCAATTAACCAAAAGCATGTCTTTGCACTGCAGCAGGAAACATGGAGTACCTAGAGTACATCAAACTCAGGACCTTTTGTTGTGAAGTTAATTTTACTATTTTTTGTACAACCACTGTTCTACATTTGAAAAAAAAGGTTTTCTTTCACCCGTATAATAGATGCTGATTCCAAATGGTAAGTAACTTTTTGTTTACAAATGAGAAATGTGTGATTAAAGAGTATAGTTGAAGGGTAAATTCTGGAAACTAAAAGGTAAAGTAGCAATAGCACTTAATATGTTTATTTCATGCAAAACATGTCTGTTTAAAACTATACAAAGAATAGAAATATACATTTTAAACTGTAATTTTCTTATTTTTAATTCTTTGGAGTAGTTATGTTCGGGGTTGTCACACTGTAAATACCAGCATGCAAACTGTCATCATGTTTATATACCATCTGACTTGATATATATGTCCCATGGTCTTGATGTCTTGGTGGAAGCATACTCCTTGTTCTTCACTCATAGCTCCAAGGAGAAGTAATTCAGGTGGCTATCAAAGAAATTCAATTTGACAAGCAGTCGTTTGTTCCTAGACAGATTTTAATCTAAAAAGTTATCATTTCTGGCACTGAAGTTGTCAAGGAAATCTGTCATTACATCATAAAAAGCAGAGAAAGCATCATTTTCTATGAATTTCGTGGTATTGAGGAATTCTGAGTATTTATGATTAGATTGCCAGCCATCAAATATGCCAGCATGCCAGCTTTCTACTTATCATGTGAAAGGCAATGAAATTTGGTATACAGGTACTTGAAGCACTCATAATCTTGATCAAAAGCCCTTGCAAACTGTTTCATGAGCTCCAAATGTATATGCATTAGGGGCAACAACACTTTTTGAGGATTAACAGGTAGTTCATTGTTATTTTTTTATTTTCAGCAATCTCAAATTTTTCTCTAGCGGGCCATTTTTCATTGTATAATATTCTGCCTTTGCTTGGCTATCCCAAAGGCACAAGATGCAAGGGAATTTTTTGTATCTGCGTTGGTGACCTTGAAACATCAATTACATAACTTTCAGGTCACCACATTCAGTAAAATCTGATAATGATCATTATATTTGATTTGGTTTTGGTTTGATTTTTGGAGAATGGTTCTCATAGATTCACAAGTTTCTTTAATATTTACCAAGTGAGCAATAGGAATGAAGCAACACACACTTTAGACTTTTTTACTATCAATAAAAAGTCTCAATTAATCAGCTACAGTACATAACTTTAACATTCCACTGAATCAATACGTTTTTGATGTCGATTAATTATACAAGCTCATCGTCCACCTCGAAATATTTCAGAAGCTCTTTCTCTCTGTTAGCCAAGAGATTACTTTCCTTTAGCATCAACTTCTGAGATCACAAAGTCTTTTGGAAACTTGAAATATCAGAATTCATCATCATCTTACCAAATTACTGGTTTGGTCACAAAGGTTACTTATTCAGGTTCCGATTCACTAACAAGGCTCAATATTTTTCTGGACAATCGGCCAGTTGGGTCCTTGAGCTAGACCCTTAACCCACAAATTGCTTGGATTGTAAGACTATATGACTTCTAAGTCACTCTGGATAAGGGCTATGTAAATGCTGGATAAGGGAAATGTAAATGTAAATGCATACACACACACACACACACACACACACACACACACACATATATATATGGTGTAATCCATTGGTTGTTTGTGTGGAGGGGTGCTGAATGTAATACTACAAAAGTTTCATACATAAGTTGGTGGTTTGTGTACTTTGTTGGTCATTCCTGGTATATCCTTTTGTCAGTCTTTCAAAATCTTATCAGTATTCTGGTACACGCAGGTTACCCTTTATTTTATTTTTCCTTTGTAACCCCTTTCCAGGTAGGTGGCTACAGTATAAGCCATAGGTCTTAATGTAGTACTATATGTCAATATAATGTGATGAATTCATTATACATTTTATTTAAAAAAAATTATGCAAACAGACTGTTCTGGTTGTCAATGTGCTGAATGTGGAAACAAAGAATTGAGCAACTTTAACAAGGGTGAGATGCTTTAATCAATGTTCTGCTGGGAAATTATGGCCATGGATAGTCACGTGTGCATCAATCTGTCATGTGCAAACTACATCAAGTTGAAGCTTGTTATTATATGTTTAGCAAAAATGGTCAACTAGCTAGCAGTGGGAAGTGAAGGATCCATCTGTAACTACCGGTAACATTTCCTCCCTAATGGCAAAGACATTTACAATGCCCCAATGGCTGACTGATTTACTACCCCTTGTCTTTTTTAAAAAAAAGATGATACCCTGCTTCATCAGCAAATATAATTTATTAAGGAGTATCTCTATCATCTATTTCAGCTATACTTAAATGATTGATACAGTATGATTGTTCATTTGAAAATACCAGTGCACTTGCCTATATTCATAACAGGAACAAAGCTGCATCGTTACACACATTTAATCAATACAAGTTCAAAATCATGGTTACATGTTTGCCTGAGATCAAACCCAGAAATTTCAGGAACAGGGCAGGGATGTTTCATCCTCAACCTGTACTATTAAATGCATTTGATTAGTTGAGATCTTGCCTGTATCATTGTCTTATTTGCAAATCTGGAATATTATCTGATCCCCAATAACTCTACTATATCTCTACTAACACTACTGTATCTCACAAATTATACTGTTGGTTTTAACAATACATACTTATTTTAATATCTTGCTCTTTTGAAAAAAAAAAACCATACTCACAGTATCACTCTATTTTACAAAACAACACCATACATACATTATAAATTAAGTACATTTGACATTTCAGACAGCATACAGAACTTTAAAAACAAGAAATTTAATTTATGTCTACAGTCGTGTCCTCTTTCACATCCTTCAGGTATTTGTGGATCCATTGTTTCAAAACAAGGGAACTAATCCATGCCCCTTTTGTTTATGTATCCTAAGGTTCTGATTGGAGTGTGAACAATTTATATTTTTAGTGTCTCCACCTGTGGAATTGTGTGCTAATTGGGTTTAAGTTGTGATGATTGAGTTAATGCCAGTGTCTTATAAATGAGCCAGTGGTATAATAAATGATGTCTTGTGTGTTAAGTTTTTTTTGATAAATCACATCAAAACGTTCAGCCAAAGGGATTAGTATTTATATTTTAGGAAATGCCGTTAGATGCACCATTAAAAGCAGCCCTTTGATATGAGATAGCCCAACCTAAACATATACATTTACATCAACACAAAGAAGGGGAAAACCTCTGTACTATGCTACAAAACTATTTTAATTGTTCAAATTATTTTGTTCTCATGATCGATCACTAATTTGATTGAATGCAGTTAAGTACTTCATCAGTGCTGTTGACAAATAATAGAATAATTTGATATAGAGATACTGAAATTCTCTGAAGAGTCAGCATTATGCCCAGTTCTGATCAACAGATACAGCAGAGCTTAATATATAATTTCAGCTCTGTTTGCTTTCAGTGCATGGTTCACTTCTATTCTTTGTTAGGGGCAAGCAAGGAGGAAATTAAGAGATGTTCACTATGAATACACCTACATAATCAATTATAATCACATATGGCTCTATTAACATTTTATTGCTTTATATGTCACCTCAAGAAGGCATAGTGCATGTTCCTGTCTGATCTGTATCCCAATAGTGGTTTATACTGTGCAAAATATTTCATTTTTTACTGAATTTACATTTACATGAGGTAAGTTACACCATATATAATTACATAATTTTGGGCTGTACAATAACACATGCATTATACAAACTAGGCATCAGAAGACTCATATAACAACACATGGATAAGCAATGGTGTGCAAACATGAAAGAAAACTCGCCAAAAGGATTATATCAGGTGATGTAGAGGCTTGTGTGATCAAAAATATCCACAATCAAACTAATCAAACTGAAAAATGCTTCAATTAACAAAAATCAAAGCACTGGTGAAATATTTAACAGTATTGTCAAATTGCAATCACTAAATTTTAACCATTAAAGTTATGGCTAAAATGTAGGGGTATTTTACTAAACACAAAAAATGCAAGCTATAGGAATGTATAGGAATATAGGAACACATGAGGAGGATGTTCCCTAAGAAGGTGAAGCCAATATGCAGATAACATGTCACAAAAGAGCTGTTAAGAGCATATAGGTCACTGGACTATATTGAATAGTAGGTATGGATTTTTAAAAAATAAATAATGATGATATCATTGCATGATCGCAATATTTGCAATTTCAAGAAGAAACAAGAATATTTTCATGACGTTTATAACGTTATATAAAATAAGGTTGATTGGTTGAATGGACAAAACTATCTTCATGTGGTACATGTAGTCCCCATTTTACGATGCCTCGGTTTATGATGAGAATCCAATGATACACACAAATTTTGTAATTCTGAATTTTGAATTTCAAATCAGGAATGCGT
>JAUZST010008260.1:0-13655 GCA_034779995.1 Parotocinclus haroldoi
TAATTTTTTTATACGATATGATGAACTGTGTGCCAGGTTGGACACTTTTCAATAATTATTTTATCTCCTGTTGTTGTTAATTAATATTGTATATGGGAACAAAGTAAAGTCTATAAAGTGCGTGTGTGCGTGTGTGTGTGTATATATATATATGTGCGGCCGTGCGTGTGTGTGCGTATACATATGTGCGTGCGTGCGTGCGTGTGTATGTATGCGTGCGTGTGTGTGTGTGCGCATGTGTGGGTGTGTGTGTGTATACGTCTTTGTGTGTATATGTATGTGCGTGTGTGCATGTGTGTGTGTTTGTGTGCATGCGTGTGTGTGTTTGTATGTGTGCGTGCGCATGTATACGTGTTTGTGTGTATATGTATACGCGTGTGTGTGTGTGTGTGTGTGTGTGTGTGTGTATATAGATAGTTGTATTTTAAATTATTTTTTCTGCATACATACACATGGATGGATGGATGGATGGATGGATGGATGGATGGATGGATCGATAGACGGCTCACAAAAATGTACAATAGTTACAATAAAGCAGTAAATAAACTGCTCACTACAATGAGGGGAAATTTCAAACCGAATATGAAGAGGATCCCACCTGAACTGCTGGATAATCTGATCCTGCCCATGTCCCATCACTGTCGGGGTGTTTTGGCGCGTTTGGGTGACCATACACTCTACTAAACAGTCAATGTGGGTTTTTGTTGTTTGTTTTTGTAATGCAGTCTTACATCTTAACTGGATTCAGTGGTTTGTCTAAGCAAGGACCTGGCATGTTGTTGTTGTTGTTGTTGTTGTTTTTTCGTTGACGTGCTTTAAAGCTTATTAGTTCAACAGGTTAAAAAGTGCAATATGCTGCCCCTCACAGCTCTGTTCTAGGCCTCTTACTCAGGCTTTCCACAGGGCCTTAAAACGTCATAAATCCATGTCCCAAAAGTGTTGGCACTCTCGGGTGACCATACACCATACTGACCAGCCAGTGTGGGGGCACCCTGGTCCAGTTTCACATGCTTCACCCTCATGAATATATCAGTTATTACTTAATCACCATAACTGAGTTTACATCTCACTTGCGTAATCAAACCACTTTCTTTGACTTTTCGTTTGCCTTTCTGATGATCTTGTTTAATCGAAGGAAATCAAATGCCTCAGTTTTTAAATTGCTTCCTATTCATCTTGAAACATCTCGTCGTTTTTGTGATTCCGTGTCTACAGGGATTCGGTGCGTGATCCTCATGGCTGCAGTTTGAACTTTAATCCGGTCTTCCTTGAATCAGCAGACCTATCATGCTTCACAGATCCTCCTAGGCGCGAACATGTTTAGCTCACGCCTCAGCTGCATGCCCCACACTTCGCGCCCGTTCGTGGACGCCAGCCTTGCTTTTTACACGGCGTAGAGTTGCAATTACAACGTTACAACTTCCTACGGTGCATGTTTATGTCAACGGGAGCATAGCGTAACTCCGTTCTGCCTATTAAAGGCCTGGGAGGATAAGGCTGACTTTACAAGGCTTCGTTCACGTTTATCTTTTCCTCTGCTGTTCATCATCTATTTCATCGGAATTGTCTGAAGGTGGCGCTTGATGGAGCGCGACGGCTCCTTGCTTCTTACCGATGAGCCTGTAGCCGAACTGAAATGTGGTACATGTATTATTTGAGGAAGACCGTTATCATGCCTCAATGTTTGTTTATTTATTTTTTAAGTTGCAGGTCCCCCTTTATCGAGGCTCCATGAAATAGGCTGATTTGTTTGCAGTACTTTGCTCTTTCACTCATGTTTCATTCAAGTCAAGTCAAAGTATTGCATTCATAAAGCTCTTTTTACAACGGAGCATCGTCTCGAAAGCAGCTTTGCAATCTTATATTATCTCGAAAAAGCCAATCCCAAACTGATTAAGCCTGGGGCGACAGTGGCGAGGAAAAACTCCCTGAATGTAGAAGGAAGAAACCTTGGGAGGACCAAGACTCAAAAATGGACCCGCACTCTTTGGCTGGCCTAGATGTTAATTGTATCAATCAAGTTGTAGTCATAGTAAAATTAAGTAAATTGTTCGATTTGAATTAATAATACAATTCTCGAGAGCCTGACAACAGACAGAGCAGTTCTGTTCCGGTTTAGACTGGATTTGAACGATACCACAGTGGTTGTGCCAACAGCTATCATTTCTAGCCTAAGAGAGGGCATTATGGTATCCCTCAAGGATGTGTTCTAGGCCTCTTATTGTTCTCCCTCGGTTGAGCACTGCGGAGTTGTTTTTGTTGGTTTGTTTTTGTAATGCAGTCTTACAGCTCAACTGGATTCAATGGTTTGTCTAAGCAAGGACCTGGCGTGTTGTTTTTTTCGTTGACGTGCTTTAAAGTTGACTAATTCAACAGGTTAAATGGTGCAATATGCTGACATTCAAAGCTCTGTTCCTGACCTCTTTATTCAGGGTTTCCATGGGTCCTTAAAAAGTCGTAAATCCATGTCCCAGTCCCTGTCAACAGTAAATATTTGCAGCATTTAATGGCTGCATTACGTTCTGTGAAACTATAGTATTCATAAGCTACTGTAATGGAAATGTAAAGGGTGTTGTCAGAGGAAAACCGTGCGCAAACGAGGCGTAAACGTACCAGAGGTACTGCTAAAGACACGAGTATAACGCTACCATCTCCACAGGATCTGCAGACCTCCCTCCCTCCTGTAAATGCACCTTGGTTCTTCAGTTACAAGCACACACTAACAATCACATAAATATCCATAGCTCACCGATTTGCACACAGCCACGACTTCTAATTTAATTTTAGTTTTAAAGAATGTACATTTTTTACTCCTAATTAAAGATTTGATCACTAATGTGAATGTTGTTATTGATTTAAATTGTATTATTTACATTTATTTCTAAACTGAATTATTCAGATAACATCTGGGCCACCCGTGGAGGGCGGGTCCCTGTTTGAGTCTTGGTCCTCCCAAGGTTTCTTCCTTTCTTATTCAGGGAGTTTTTCCTTGCCACCGGCTTGCTCAATTTGGGATTGGCCTTTTAAGATAATAAAATATTGTTATTGCTGCTTTGAGACAATGCTGCATTGACATTAACGCACACAACCTTTTAAACACTTTAAACAATTTAAGTAGGTAAATTCAGTGTTACAGCGGTCAAATGATCGGCGCTCACCGATAATGTCAATTGGCTTTTTGCTATTTTCCAATTAGCAACATAAACGGGAACGGCGCCAAATGGGGGGGGGGGGGGGGAGAGAAAGACTGAAAAAATTTATTAAATGGCAGCTACGTGTAGATATGTTTTTATTTTGTGTGTGTTGGGTTTCGCCAATGGTTTTGAACAGCCACAAACAACATTCTGCATATGAATTTACATAGACCACCTCCATATTGGTTTCCATGACCCCACCCCATATGAATCCCCCCCACCTCCGGTGGAACACCCGCAGGCACACTTCTTTTCGTTTACATGCCTACATCGGTATGGATTTATTTGGACCCTTTCCATTTTCATGGCTCCATTCCATATATTTCTCATGCCCACTCTGTATGAACACCCTAAGTTCCTCCCAACATTGGTGATCTTTTTGATTTAAAATAAATGGTGGCCTAGTGGTCAAGGCACTGGATTATGAGCCAGAAAGTCCAGGGTTTAAATCCCACCTCTGCCAAGCTACCACAGTTGGGTCCCCCGAGCAAGGCGCTCAACCCACAATTGCTTGGATTCTCAGACTGTATGAATTGTGAGTCGCTCTGGATAAGGACGTGAATGTAAATGCAAATAAAGATGCTGAGCAAACGCGTGTTTGATGTCCACAAAGTGTGGGCCATGTAGCAAAAGGAAAGAACTGATGTCAGAACTCATTAAAGCTTAGGCAAAAGCGAGTGAATTGGAATCGAGAAGGGTACAAATATTATGAGCTTTGGTGACTAATCAGTGGAAACAACGTGCTACTAGTAAACTGAGATGCTAGGTGCTCATAATCTTCTAGTCTCGTTCAGACATCTTTATCTAAAGCGTTCGAACTGAAGCCTGCGTGTTTCTTTTTTTGTTTTTTTTTTAAACGGCGAGCCGACAGCAACATCGGAGCGGGGATTCAGTTTACAGTTCCACACAGGACTAAATTGGAACGAGCTGGAATGAGTTCATTAGCTGATGCATTCTGAACCAGATGCAGATGTAGAAACAGAAGTCGGTCCAAGGGGAGCGCGAGATCAGCATGAGTCAGAGGCTGCTCATACGTTCTGTTCGGTGTCCTCTGCGTGTACGGAGGCGTGGGTCTCGTCTGCGGAGCGCTGTCCGCTCATTAAAGCGTGACTCCACTGGAACATGCTCTTTCTGGTTTCCTGTTGCTTTCTCTGGATGATCCACAGGACTGGTATTCAGGAGCGTTGTGATCTATATATACACATGCCATTTGTTGACAAAGGGAATCAGCTGAAATCGCAGTAAAACTGAGAAACGCTCCCCCCCCCACCCCCCTTGCTCTTTTCCTCTGGTGTCTGGAACTGTTCCTTAAATATAATAGTTATTCATTTAAAGGATAAACAAAATGGCCAGTTTTTCCATGCCAGACCAGCAGCTTAGATGATATAATGTGGAAATATGTTTTTTTTTTTTTTTTTTTTTTACTTTTCCCTTATTTAAAATTGCATGCTTCTGTCCTAGTTGTTTAGGTTTTTCACTGCCTTTCATTGTCAAAACATCATAAAATATCATGATACCCATGCTGTCAGAAGGACAGGAACTGTGTGGCCTCCAGCTCTGCATGCGACTCCAGGACTCCGTTTAGACAGTATTTTGGGGATGTTTACACTGGACCATGCAGTAGGAAGTCTCACCAATTCGTTTTTATTTCTATAAAGAACAAATTTATGGTGCGCCAGATTCACGCCGTGGTTACAGGTCTAGACTTGAGGTTGCCAGGTTGGATCCCGAACCCTCATCCTGCTCCTGTTGGGCCCTTGAGCAAGATTCGTAATGATGGACTTGCAAATGGGTTTGCTGTCGGGACGGCAGCTCAAGCTTCTTGCCCCTGAGCAATGTATTGAACGAGTGACGTGGAAATACTCGACGGCCACCAAGCTAGTACCGGCTTAGACCCCATTTGCCTTTAGATTCAGCAAAGCGCTGAAAGACTTCCTCAGATTTTGCTCCTTATTGACACGATGGCATCATGCGATGACGTGAATCTTCCGTTCCACCACATCCCAAAGGTGCTCCGTTGGACTGAGAGCTGTTGGGTGTGCAGAATATTTGAGTACAGTGAACTAATTATCATTCCAGTTCATTATGGGGTATTCCATTTTGAAATTTCCCCTCATTTCTGTGAGCAGTATATTGGTATAATATGTTGTGGTTTTATATTTTTGAAAAAAAAAACACGTTAGCTGATCAACTGGTCGGTCGATCAGTGACACTGCTGCCAAACGTATGGCCAACATCTCTGGCTTACAGACAACTTTTATAGATAATATTTTTTCCATGAATATTTTTTGAAAACCAACCAGCGATGCACCGAGTCGGGTTTTTCATAAAAGTGAAAGGAGAGGCAACGCTGTATTAGTATAATCCCTCATTAGGTGCTTCATTAGCAACACCTCGAGGACAAAAGACACGGCTTTGTAGCGTGATGTTCCAAGGTTAGGGGATATTTAAGGGAAAACAATGCAAAGCAATGCACATTTTCTTTAAAGCCAAACAAAAACACAATCCTTGCGGTCAAAGCAGCAAGGATTGACTAGAAGCAAAGGTGTAAAATTTTAAACAGAGTGCTTTATTGTTGCTTCACCATATGTTAAATAACAGTGGGGAAAAAATGCAAAATAGCATGTACCTTTTAAAAAGCGATGCACATGCATTGTAGACTTAATTTGGTTGAACATTAGAGGCCGTAGTCATACGTCACGATCCTATACGCACTTAAATACAACAGATTAAAGGAAATGGGGTGTTTTAAGTGCATAAAGAATCATGACATATGATTGCAGTCTCTAATATTTAGTAAAATTAACAGAACATGTCACATCAACATGACATTTCTGCATCTTTACACTCCTAATGTTCAGCTCTATCCATTTATTTATTTAAAAAACACAGAAATGGACGAGATAACCCAGACCAGATCCCACACGTGTATAAAATGTCGGCAGATGGAAATAGAATAAAAGTTTAGTACTTTCTCTTTTGACCTCAAGTCAGTACTGTTTTTCCTCGTTTATACAAATTCAACAAAAATGTTTATCAAAGGCACCAGCAACACTCACTGAATCGGGACCTGTCCTACTTGGGGAGCTTTTATTTTAAATGTGATTTATGACTATTTTCTACAGAAGACACATCAGAGTTTGACCGTGTCTTACTATCCCCCTTTAGAGACATTGTCTCTCTGTTTCCCCGTTTAATGCATTTGCATTTATTTAACACCAGAGGGCGCAGTCATATGCCGTACTCCTGTACGCGTTTGAAATTCAGCCTGCAGACTACGTGTTTTTTTTTTTTTTTTGCCTTTTTTTATACACAGACGGGCGCCTTTTTGAATGGGCATTCTTCAGTATTAAAAAAAGCAATGTTTTAACTCGGCAACCTAATATACGAGGACAATAGAACATTTCATTTACAATTTTAAACCTGGGTGTTTTGTAGTAATTCAAATTTCCTTTTCAAAAAACTTGCGCAAGGAAATTTCCCATGGTTTACAATCGTAAATAAAATGTTCTATTGTCCTCGTGCGTATTAAATAACTGAGTTAAAACAACTTTCTCTATATAAAAATGTAAAATATATACATTTAGTATTGGTACGCCCCTAATAGGGCAATATGAATTACATAAATACATTTATTATAATAGTTAAAATCGAGAATATAATGACTGAAATATGCAAAAATGTCTCATAAATGAATGAAATATTACAGTATGCAGTATATAAGAAATATACAATGTGCAAATACACGCAAAATAAAATATATTGTAATAGTGTGTGCATATATAATAAGTGTAAAAAAGCCATATTTGAGGTCAGTATAATAAAACGGAGATTAGCGTTGCATAATTTAGTCCAGTAAATGGTGGTAAATTATGAATAATTAATGAATTAAATAATTTAAAATGATTAAGTATGTAGTGTCCACACTAATGTGTAATACTTTGTAATAGTGGACTAGAAAAAAAAACAGATTAAAAGGGATTATTCTTCCCCTTTATCATTTAAAAGACAATCTAGAATCACTTACAATTGCTACATTCTTACAGTCCGAGCTTTTGTGCTTTAGAGGTTTTGCTCAAGGACCTGACGGTGGAAGCCTGGCAGAGGTGAAATTTGATCCCCGGACCTTCTGGTAAATAGTGCAGTACCTTAACCGCTAGGCTACCACAGCCCCGTAAATACATAATCATGTGATCAACACCATAAATGTGGTAGTCTGACAGCCCAGTCTAACCGTTTAATAAATCAGGACTTCTAAGCCCAATGTTTGGAGTTTCTAGTGGAATATAGACCATCTATCCATGATCATGAGACGGGAATGTCACTACCCATACAGCAATAAGACTTGGAAAAAGGCTTCCCCCTTTGCTGAAACGGGAGTTTCGTTTCCGTCTCCAAGCTAAACTCTGCATTTGTGCTGTGCTCTGGTTTCTTTAAAGTAACACAGTAACGCAACCCAAAGCAAAACAAAGAAGCGCCTCGGGCTGACGTGATCAAGATGTGGCTGAAGCTCAAAGGTTCTGCTCCTGCATTCACCGCTGTCGCTGCAATAAATTGCAGTGTGTTGCTCAACTGCAGCCGAAACTTTAATGCTGGGACTTGCTGGCGCTCATGATTTCTATTTTGGGTCTTTAGCTCATTGGTGGTCCCCTGAATCCTGTTTTTGCAAAACGGGTCATTGTACTGTCACCTGATTTTCTGGAGCACTAATGTACACTCCTTCGAGGGGTCTTTTTTTGTTTATTTTTGGAGGCTATATGAAGGAAAGAGAAGGGATTAAATCCTTAGTCACTGTGTAACTCCAAGCTTGGTTTCTGTACCTGCTCGCTAAGGGCGTGGCCCAAATGGTTGACTCCAGCGTCTGTATATACCTTTTTGGTCTTGCTGACAGCCTGCGTTCTTATGGAGCAAGTGGAATATGTCGGCAGCTCTGGGATTATTGGCACTCATGGTAAAAATGGGTAAAAATGATACGAAAGGATGTTTGTGTACTTAAAATTTTGGGGGTTCTTGCATATTTCCGGTGTGAGGTCGCATTAAGGCTCGTTTGTTGCCCTTCGTAAGTCAGTTTAACTATCAAAATAGCTGCATATCTGCTGATGTCCTTATCGCCTGTTAAGTAAATAATCAAGAAGTTTAAAACAACTGTGTCTGGAATAGGACGCCGAAGTATTTTACCTCCACACACGCACACACACACACACACACACACACACAATAAGGAGGGTTAGAGAGGCAAAGTGATCATGGTTTTAGATTTGCAGAAGGTGAAACTTTCTGGCTTTTTCAAGACTTTAACTCTAAAATTAGAACCCACTTTCATAGCAACAAACTATTTGGAGGACGTGCCAGAACAGAACCTGCTTTCATCTAACCATAAAATGCAAGCACCCAGAATTTCTTGGGCGCTGCTGGAATTTTGGTTCTGTGGCAACTTGAGACACAAATGGAAAGGTTTTGCCACAAACACTTATCATGGGTTTGATATAAAAAGAGGGTCGGTTATACAGAAAGGAACTTAATCCCTACCGTTGGGTATGGTGGAGGATCTGTAATGTAGACCTGTTATTCCGTTCAACATCCTAGGAACTTGAAGATCAAAGGCATTCTGGACTTCACAAAGAATAAATATACTTTTAACGAAAATTTGGCCACATATCCAAAACGGGCTCAAACTGAAGCATGGTCCTGTGACCTAGAAATGATTATTATTGTTTAAACTCAGCTTAAGAATAGAAGAAAAAAATAATCTGGAGGAGCTGGAGAAATTTTGTATTGGGACTCTAGGGCTGGGCGATTATGGCTGAAAATGGATCGTGATGATTTTTATTTCAGTCGATATGGAAAATACATTTGTAATTGCCAATTAAAAAAAAAAAAATAGCTAAAGAAAAGAGTTGGATTTAAACACTTTTTAAAAACGTAACTGTTTACAAGCTAGACTGGGGAATAATTTCAACACAATGAAATCCACACAAGTAAATTCATATAAATAAGTAAGAGTATCGTATTATTTCTCCTTGATACACGAAGTAAAATCAGGTAAACTGACATAACCTCTAAATGCCATAAATAAACATAGAAGAATCTATTGCATTTAGTAAATAATATTATACCTTGTTAATGCTTTTGAAATGCGACGGGATTCCGGTAGCCTAGCGGTTAAGGTACTGGACCTCTGGACCTCTGCCAGAGCTGCCACAGTTGGGCCCTTAACCCCACCATTGCTTGGATTGTAAGACCGTATGAACTGTAAGTCACTCTGGATAAGGGTGTCTGCTACATACCCTTAATACAAGTGTAGGAAAATTACAGCAAATGTTGAGCTAGGTCAGCTTAACATCTGCAAGAACTTCGGGAGGCAGCTGTCCACGACAGGATTAAACCTGCCAAGATACTTATGACAAGACATTAACTATAAATGCTGTCACTGATTACACTGCAATGACATGGTGCCAAATTACAGACAGACACTCAAAATATAATCGGATAATTTAGTTCTAACCATCATTATTAACAAAAATCCAGAAAGTATGTAGATGCTGTTTTTTCCCCCGATATTGCCCACCAAAATCTGTCAAGATCATGAAATTAACTGAAGATTAGTTGGCATATGGAATAGTGAAATATGGTGGAATATGTCGGCAGCTTGAGATTATTATGCTACGTGGTAAAAATGGGTAAGAAATGATACGGAAGAGTGTTTGTGTACTTAAAATTTTGGGGGCTCCTGCATATTTCCGGTGTGAGGTCGCATTAAGGCTCGTTTGTTGCCCTTCGTAAGTCAGTGCAGCTATCGAAATAGCTGCATATCTGCAGATGTCCTAATCGGCTGTTCAGTAAATAATCAAGAAGTTTAAAACAACCGTGTCTGGAATAGGACGCCGGAGTATTTTACCTCCACACACACAGTGAGCAGGAGGTCAAAAAAGGAAGCATTCTAAGAGTTCACTGAAAGCCAACGGCTACAGCGATCTTGCGCAATGGCAGCTTGGCAGAGGGGGGTTTGGTCTGGACCCAGAACATTATGGTCTAGTCTCAGTATCCTTCTCACAAAAATGACTCACTTTTCATTTCGGTGAATATTTCCATAAAATATCCCCTAATCATTTATGAGCGGCGTACTTTAACCGCTATGCTACCACAGTCTCATAGATACTTGGCACGTGGATGTAATATTCATTATTAGACTTAGACCGACTTTTATTGTCATTTAGATTTACACGGTATAGTGCTCCTAAGAGCAAAATTCCGTCGCCTTGGCTCGAGGCCGTTATGAGAGTCAGCAGAATTAACATACTATTTTATATAGAGGGTGTAATGTGAAGTGTAGCAAAATATAAAATAATGTATATTCACAGATCCTTCCAATATATGGCACTGGAGCTCCTGGCTTATGGAGTAATCAACAATAGTGTATTAGACCAAAAAAACTGGAGCAGCCTTTTATATCGAGTTCAGCAGTCTTATGTCAAGTGGAAAGAAACTTTTTATGAATCTGGCTGTTCTGCATCGAAGACTACGAAACCTCTGTCCAGAGGCCAGCAGTGAGAACAGTCCATGGTGGGGGCGGGAGGGGGAGGGGGGTCTCCGTATGTTCTGAGTCCTGGTCAGACAGTGACTTGTCTCAATGTCCTGTACGGGAGAAGTCCCAATAATTCTCTCAGTTGTCTGTACCACTCTCTGCAAGGTCTTCCAGTAAGAGGCACTGCAGGCTCGTGCCCACACAGAGATGCAACTGGTCAGTGCCTCTGTAGAAAGTGGTTCGAATCGGAGTGGCGAGGTGTGCTTTTCTCATCGTGTCAGTCATCTGTACCCCCGAGAACTTGGTTCTGCTAAGCAGCTCCACTGCTGTGTCCTTGATCAGGAGTGGTGTGGTTATGGGTTTGCTCCTCCCGAAGATCTCTTTGGCTTTAGCGTCGTTCAGCGCCGGGCTGTTTCAATAGTTTCACGAGAAGCGCTAACGGAAACGAGAATAATCCTGTTATTCCCATCCCATCTAATTCCAAACTCCAAAAGAATATTTGTATGTAATTGAGGATTCAAAGCATGAACTGATCAAACGAATGCGACATAAGGCATACCATCAATAAAAACACGAACTTGGTGAAAATAAAGTGAAACCTCAGAGCCACTGAGCCAAACAGCGTTTCAGAGCGTCTCCTCACCGGGACAGCGGCACCGAGACTGAGGGTACAAATTAAATGGTGCCATTGGTCTGGTGTTATTTTATCTCCCTTGGTCTTCGTCTGGTGTCTTATGGTGGTGGGCATGCCGTACTGATGCATTATCTCCACTGGATGGCCCGGTTACGCGTGTACATTGTGGTTAGAAGATCGCACCATGAAGCGTTTTATTTAGGGTGTCCATGTTTGAATTTGAAGGTAAAAAAAATCAAAATAAAAAATCAGTCAGAGCATACGGTGTTCTAATCGTTCAGTTGAGGAGCCGTTCGTATTCCGAATCTCGGGCTTTGTTTACTTTTTTTCGAGCAGCTGTATCAGTAACAGATTAGTGAGAATATATGAACAGCATTGCGATGCGTCAAATCGTGCGATATTTTGCCGCGTCGCCCCGCCCGCGTGCCAGCCCTTCTCAAATGGACTGTAATTGGAAAAACCTCCCGTACTCCGGTCGGTGTGATTGTGCAGCAGTTTCCCCACATCAATAATAACGACAGGAGCAGTGAAAAGAAAAGTATTTTAAGGAGGCTTGAATGGTACGTCTCTGTGTGCTTTCCTAGAAATGTTGTTCTAAGAGTTTAGGCTGCTGACCATGTGCCAGCTTCACTTAGCCTGCCTCGGTCCGTTTGCACAAAGCTCACCTTATCAACCTGTCCGCCTCATTTGCTAAGTGGCCGTGCACTCTAATGCGCATCTTATTGAAAAAGAACCCGGATTTCAGACGTGTTTATTTGTGGGCAAGCCAGGTGGCAGTAATATGAAACCGTATTAAAAGGCAGGGTTATGCTTTAATGACAGGCCTGGCGTTCTCTTGCATGGGGGAGTGAATACAAACCCATATTAAATGGTAGACCTTTTTTTTTTTTTTTTTTTTCTTCGCGTACCATCTGTTATATAATTTGAAGGGAACGCTCTTACTGTCCTTTCCACTTGAAATAAAGCCGCATGGCTGCTCCGAGTCTCGGTTACAGGGTGTCAGAAATCTCACTGGAGCTCGATGTGTTTTGCCCTTTTTATATAATCTGGGATCTGGCTGGAAAGAATGGAAACCTGAACATTTTGCATGCCAAGGTTCCCCTATTACGCAGCAGATAATTGCCACACCACATTTCGGCAGCTCGGAGTCGTTCTGGGATAAAAGCAGATCAGCAAGTCCAGAAGTGATTGTGATAGAAGAACCAACCGGTGACCACGAAGCTCTTTGAGATATCAAATGTAGTCCATTTATCATGGTGTGTGTGTGTGTGTGTGTGTGTGTGTGGGTGTGTGTGTGGGTGTGTGTGTGTGGGGGGGGCTTCCAAAGTGCAGCAGAGTGAATAAGACCTCAAAAGTACCTAATCAGAAAAAAAACAAGGTGGCAACTTTTTTTTTTCCTTCTCATTATAATGTAGCTGGAACTGTTTTCTCAAGACCTTTTGTTTTGATACTTGTATTATTTTGAATCCGCAGTGGTTGCATAATGCTTCATCGTCTCCTACGTGGCTTGGACTCAACACTGGAATCACTAAGGAATTTCTTTGGTTTTAAAACGACTGAATTTTTCAAATCAGTCTAATATTGAACGCGTTAATCATTGACTATATTTTTTGTTAGTCAGTTACTAGATATATGATGTGTAGTGGGTACGGAAAATATTCAGACCTCTTTAAATGTTTCAGAAAATGAAACGGTGCATTTTTATCTCTCATTAATGTACACTCAGCATCCCATCTTGGTAGAATTTTTTTTTGTAAATTTATTAAAAAAGAAAAGCTGAAATATCACATGGTCATAAGTATTCAGACGCTTTTGCTGTGACACTCATATTTAATACACAAGCTGTCCATTTCTTCTTATCCTTCTTGAGATGGTTCCTCTCCTTCATTGGAGTCCAGCTGTGTTTAACTGAACTGATTGGACTTGATTAGGAAAGGCACACGCCTGTCTATATAAGACCTGACAGCTCACAGTGCATGCTAATGCTAATGAGAATCATGAGGTCGAAGGAACTGCCCAACTGGCAAGGTACAGATCTGGCCACGGTTACAAAAAAATCTCTGCAGCACTCAAAGTTCCTAAGAGCACAGTGGCCTCCATAATCATTAAATAGAAGTTTGGGAAGACCAGAACTCTTCCTAGACCTGGCCGTCCAGCCAAACCGAGCAATCGTGGGAGAAGAGCCTTGGTGAAAGAGCTAAAGAAGAACCCAAAGATCACTGTAACTGAGCTCCAGAGATGCAGTATGGAGATGGAAGAAAGTTCCACAAAGTCACCCATCACTGCAGCTCTCCACCAGTCA
>JAUZST010008261.1:0-13655 GCA_034779995.1 Parotocinclus haroldoi
CTCCAAGTGCTTTTTGCAGGTTATGAAGCGCTGCCATGAATCGGTCACTGAGTTCTCCTTTAAAACTGAAAAATAAAAATGACGTGAACTTTGCTCATAATAACAAAATAGATCATATTACTGCTACAATAAATAAACAACAGTTTAACTGCAATCACACCTGTTTTCTTGTTTAGGTGTTTGGTTTGAACTGGTATTTTCAGTTTCACTGCAGGCTGGAGATGTGCCTGTATGTTGTTGGGCAGGAACGTGTGTCTTTGGCTGAACAGTTTTTTGGTGTGATGTGAGGTCAGTGGTTTGTGACTGGCTGGTTGCTGGTTGAGAAATAGTGGTGTGTGACAGAGTAGATGCCCCTGTTTGGTTGGCAGTTTGCAGGGTATTAGATTCAGTGGTTTTGGATTGGTTGTTACTTTGTTCCAGTACCATGCCTGTTACTGATGGCTGAATGGAACTGTGTACAGAAAGAGTGACAGTGCTTTGGGGTGTATGCTGCTGGGTGGAAACAGTTTTTGTGGATTGGTCAACAGCCTGAAGAACCACTGTAGTTGTTGATAACTGGGTTGTATAACAGCATTTGTCATTATCCAAGGCTGGAGTCTGTACAACGTGTTGCTGTGCAATTGGTTCTGAGGTTGGAGGGTGGCAAGTGGTTTGCAGATCTGGACCAACACTAACTACAGATGAAGCAGTACTATGCTGGGCTGTTGGGTCAGTTGTTGTCTCTGTAGATTCTGGATTTTCATAGACAGGAACAGCTGAGCTGCTGGGAGAGGAAATCTGAGGTTGTCGAGCTGGTGAGTCTGGTAGTTTCTCAGTGGCTTCATGGTATTCACTTGTGTCACTCTCATCTGAACTCTCAGAACTGCTTTCTGATGAGGTGGTCTCATACCTGCAATCAATAGCACTGCTATGATTTAGTGGTTACTAAAAATGACTTACTACATTAAACTAGAAATTATTTTTGTATGTTCCAATACATGACTACAGTGGCTAAAAACAATACAGTCCCCACATTCTCTTGATCCAGTTCAGGGTCAGGGCAGGGGCGGAGATTAACCTTTTGCACAAGGAACCATTCCTAGCAGGGTGGTCCCTTGCTCGTTCGCTCACATGCTCACACACTCACAGGCTTGCTCACTCACTCACACTGGGACACCAGCTGACCTAATGCATGTCTTTGGAATGTGGGAGGAAAATGGAGTGTCCAGAAGAACCGAATGACAACAGTGGGGCTCAACATGAGTACGTGGAGCTGTTATCCATCCAAGTGTTATTCACAGTTCTGCCATGCTGCCACAATTGAGTCTAGCATAATCACATAGTAAAAATGTTTAAAACAATTCCATTGTCAGTACAAGGTTAATTTACCCGCCATTTACTCCTATGAACTGCAGATTCTTCTTGGTTGAAGGGGATCGTGGTTCTCTGTCTGCCTTGCGCTTCATGATTGATCTCAAGTTAGACTGAAGAGAAGCTTTAATACAAACATTAATACTACATTACCAATACAGCATACATCACAATCTTTTGTGATATGCTCATGTAACACACTCATGTTAAACAAGTTTGCCAATACATTTACCTGACTGGGCAGCATCTTCGCATGACTGCGTAATGTCTGTGCCTGATTGCTGCTCTCCTTCATTTAGCCTTTGGTGATGTGATGCCACTTGATTTTCCGTTGTCTTTATGGCAATTGCAGAACTGGTCACTGGAACTGATGTTGACAATTCACTTTTCAGTACTTCTCGCACATGCTTGGAACTTATTGCAATGGGTAGCTCTTTCGGGGATTCTGGTGACGGTAGACAGAAGGGGATGGCAAAAATCACATCAGGTTTAAACTTTAATAACATGAACTATCACACCATGCAGCTGCTAGGTAAACTATGTAAAAGGCAGTGGGGCTGGATTGTCATCCAACAATCTATCTAGGAATGCATACCTAGAGGCTCAGCGTATCCTCGGTGAGGTACTCCCTCCAGAAATGATGCAGACAGAGGCCTGATGGAGGTGCTACAGTCCCGAGATTGCAGCAATGTGCCCACCCCTAACACTGTAGGCTGCTCCAGTGTGTATACCTGGATCCCAACTGTCCT
Source organism: Parotocinclus haroldoi (assembly GCA_034779995.1). Taxonomy (NCBI): domain Eukaryota; kingdom Metazoa; phylum Chordata; class Actinopteri; order Siluriformes; family Loricariidae; genus Parotocinclus; species Parotocinclus haroldoi. The sequence continues at coordinate 2,100 of JAUZST010008261.1, forward strand.
TTGTTGCCTTTGATGGGCATGCTGGGTGAAGCTGACCAGTGTATTGAGACTGGCAGATGCCAGACCCTGCTGCTCCTGCCAGCCCAGGCTGGTGGCCCTTACGGCATGATCTGCTTGCGGGGGTTCAACCTGTTTCTGGGCCCTCTGTAACTCTTGCATGGTCCTCTTCAGCTGTGCCTCCAACTGGTTCACTTTGGATTTCAGAGTTTCTGTCTCTGGCAGCAAGCCCAAGTCTTCCTCCCTTACACCAACACACACCTGACAAGTAGCCTTCTGAAACTCTGGACCCACACCAATGGTTCGAACCTCCTTCCTACCCACTGGCCTTGCCCCACCCACAATCACTGTATCCTCAATCTCACAGCCAGAGTCCTGACGAGATCCATCAGGTGTTGTGGGTGAGAGCCCCCCCTGCAATTTAGTGGAGTCAGTTGCAACCTCTTCCTCAGGAATATCAATGTAAAGTTCTCCACGTGGGCGCCCACGGTTGAACCCTAGTGTATGGCCCAGGAACTTCTGGCTTTTGAGCTGAACACTTAGCTGTCTCTTTTCCTCTTGCAACACAGAGATTTTAACCTGTAGCACAGGGATTGTTTTTACTTGCTCTTCCAGGTCTCGGATTTTCCTAAGGGCCATGGCCATCTGCTCACGCACATGTTGCAGGTGAGCTGGGGTGGGTGATACGGGTGTGGATAAACCAGAGCTTGTAGGCGTATATGAACCACCCCCTCCCTGAGCACGATTAAAGCTGTGGGCACTGGACAGAGATGTGTTGGAGCCAGCCACACTACTGTGTATGCTGCCCAAGTTGGAGAAGCGTCTAGTGTCCTTTTCCTCCTCTAGTTTACGTCGTGCATCCAGTAGGGTTTTCTCTACCCGTGCCATACTAAAGTTGGGACGCTGTGAGCTATGGTATCCTGGTGCACAATATGAATAGGATGAATGGCGGCTGTCCATGCTGGCATTGGAGCACAGAGACTCAGTAGAGGTCCACCATGACCCTGTGTAGCCATAACCTCGGGGCAGGGATCCATAGCGTGGTCGTCTTTGCACGGGCACTCTTTTTAGTGTGTTGCCCTTCTCGATATCATTAACATATTTAAGGAAATCCAAATCTAGGCGATAACCATAAGGGGTCTCTACTGTGTAGGGAGCTTCTGGGTCTTTTGAGGGGGGGACCGGGGTGTTAATTTTTCCTGCAGAGAGTGGACAAAATGTAAATCCAGAATAAGTCTTCTATGCTACATGTTATCCATCAGCTAAACGTAGTATAACATTTACTCCATTTATACATTCCTAACAGAGTGGTATGATAATGTTTAAAGTACAAATTCAATAAAAAAAAAAAAGTAGACAGTATGAACGTGAGATATGTATATATGTTTTGTCTGGTTAACTTTATTTAAATTGTTGATAATTTCAGGCCTGCAACACGTTCCAAAAAAGTTGGGACAGGGACAATTTAGAGTTAGTAATTACAGTAATTAAACAAAATAATAATAATAATGTGATTTGAAACTTGTGATTGTATGATTTGATGCTATGAAAGGTCGAGTATTTGATGAGCAAAAATACAGAGGATCTACAATTCTTCAAAGAAATGTGTAAGAAGTTATTGAAAAACAATGTTTGTCAAAGATAGTTTATAAGGGATTTGCATATTTCTCCCACTACAGTGCATAATGTCATTAAATGATTCAAGTAACTGGGAGGAAATTCAGTGAATAAAGGCCAAGGGTGCAAGCTTAAGCACTAGAATATGGAGTTACATTGAGATATTTAACTTTAAACTTTATTCATGTTAACTATGTCTACAAGCGATGGCAACTTCTCTGGACTGGGGAGCATCTAGGATGGACCATCACACAGTGGAAATGTGTATTGTGGTCAGATGAATGAGTATTCAATGAGTCTTCTTTGGAGAAAAAAGGGAGCTATATGCTCTGGATCAAAGACAAAAAAAAAATCATACAGTCTGTTATCAGCAACAATTCCAAAACCAAGGCTTTGTCCTGGTATGGATCTGTCAGTCATTTACATTTCTCTGATGGTACCACTAGCGCAGAAAAGTACACTGCGATCTTAAAGCAACATATGCTGCTTTCAAGACATCATCTTCTTCAGGAACCTCCATGCATTTTTCACCAAAACCACATGCTGCACACATTACACAAAATAAAATGGTATGGGTATTGGACTGGCCTGACAGCAGTCCTGACCTGTCCCCAATAGAGAATGTGTGGGAAATTTTGAAAACAAAAAATGTGACAACAATGTCGTGACGATCTTAGGACGTTTTTGCAGAAAGAATAACCTAAAACACTAAATCGCTTGATATCCTCTGTGTTAAAGAATCTTTTCAGTTTGGTAACAAGTAATTGCATCATTACAAAGTGGTAAACACTTTACCATCCCAACTTTTTTTGGAATGTGTTGCAGGCCTGAAATATATGATCGGATGTTTATTAACAAATAAAAGCATTTCTAAAAAACACTGTGTGTTTTTGTATATGGACTTTCCATACCATCCCAATTGTAAAATTGAATATGTATAATATAAGTATACCTGGGAAACTCGTGTCCATATGCAGCACTTCAGCCATGGTAGCCTGTTGCAAACCATCACACACAAAACCTATAAAAGCAAAGTAGACAAGAAAAAAAAAACAAGAAAGACAAATGTATTATTGCACAACAGCCAGGAGGAAAATTGTCTCAGTTAAGACATGATCACGAGCATACCTCTGTCCATTACCTTATAAGCAGAGATTGAAGCCTGCAAAGTCAGTTCATATTTCCTAATAATACAATAATTACAATTGACAATGCAATTTCAAATATTATTTTGGAAGTATTTTCAGAGTGGTAGTGTTACTGTAAAGTCTGCTCCTGAGATTTGACTGTTTTATGTTTCGATCTTGGGAGGAATAGAATGGAAAGTAAAGTTGGCAGCTACAGTGACTTGTGGGCTTCTAGTTGCAACCTTATTAGGAATCATTTCTCTCCTGGTAGTTCCCCATATGGAGGTACTGGAAACTCTCTCTCTCTCTTTCTCTTTCTCATGCACACACACTTCTCTCCCACACTTTTCCATGCCTTCTACCTCTGACCAGCTCCCTTTCTCTTCGGTCTCTTTTTGATATACTTTCCTTGTTTCTTTCTTAAGTCAGCTGATAACAATGAGGTTGCATATAACTACTGTTTGTCCTTTCTTTTTGCCTCTCAGCGATAGAAACTGGCTGAAACTTATTCCACAGTTAAATCAGTTGGAATCACAGAGAACGCAGTGTTTCTAGTAATGACTGCCTCTATTGATATTATCTTCTAATATATTATGATCTTCCATACCATGTATTTACTACATGCTATCTTTAAGCGTCAATTCATGCCAGGACACAGTGTTTGTTCAAGTTTTTTTTCCTGACATTTCAGCTGTGTCTCTGTGGCTAGCCAAGGCTATGTAAATTACAAAAAAACAAATGGTGTAGACCATCAACATAAAAAATCAAGTTCTTCAATTGTGGTGACGGCTTCAAGTCTCATACTAGTCACAGCACTCATGTGCATGCATTTTGGTGTATGAGGGAAACAAATAACACAAGCTGCATTTAGCTTCAAAGTCAGATTCACCCAGCTTCTACCTAAATGACTGATTTTACATATAAGGTGTAAAGAATGTAAACCTCTGTATGTTTTGCTTTGCATACCACTGGAAGCTGAACACTGAACATTTCCAGTAAGCCATGGTTATTTTCTTTTAAAATCTCTTTGCACAATGCCCTTTCGACTGTGAGCTAACAAACAAGTCATTTCCCCAGTGTGCTGCTGTTTTACTTTATTACTTGTCAATACTATGTAGTTTAAGAGAGCAGTGCATAATGAATACAGAATTATAGCACTTCATATAATAATATCATCATTGCTTGACAATAACAAAACAGAACTGCAACAAAGGGGAGAAAAGTCTAAACATTTACAAGAGCACATGGTAGACTATGCTTCTTTGTGATTTGGTTTATTCTGGTGTGTATGAGTGACTAAGAGATGGGGTGGAGAGCAGACTTCACAGGGAGACAGATGATGAGATATAATTAAAGTATGGAGTTCAGCCCTGCAGTATGACAAACATCCAAATACCACCCAAACTGTCCTCCCCTCTCAAAACCCCCACCCACTCAGTTCTTTTGCTCAAGACAATCAACATCTTCATGTCATCTATATCATCTTCATATTAAGTGCATTGAGTGCTGTTCTCTTCTAATTGTAATACCCTCTTGTCTTCATAGTTCCCTCCTTTTCTCTTTCTCCATGTCTTTATGTTGGACAGCCAAAATACCCCTCCCCCAGTCAATCTGGCTCTCTGACCCCACTGAACAGAGTAGCGCTGGTGTAAGAGCTTGTCTATGTATTTGTGTAGGAGCAAAGGCATGTGTGACCTTGCTCCCTGTATCGTGGTTCATAAAGTGTTTCATTCAACTGATAGTGAACAGAACCCGCGGCACTGCATGAAAGATTTCACTACCAAGACTAGTCTTCATTTCTTCCCACCCCAAGGCAAAAACATGCTAGCCTGAAAGTCATATTGACCCCCTCCCCTTCTCTCATTACTTCCTTCCCCTACACTACAGAAACATGACATTAACTATGCCTACTTCCAAGGCTATGCCGTCAAATTAAGATAAGAAATCTAGAGAAAAGTATCTCCCCAAAGGAGGATAGTATCTCTTAAGTATCATTCTTAGTTTAGAGGGGGAAAAACTCAAGAGATGTAGACATACTACATGAATAATTAGGTTAACGCAGTGAATAAGATAAAAACATTATTACATAACTTAGCACAACCTCTAAAGTAACTGCCTCACTGCCTTAGATCTAGCTAGTTACAGTTCACAGATGAACACCAGTGTGAGTAACACAAGTTATAACTCTAGTAATTAGAATGATATTAAACTAATGGCTTACAACAGACTAAAGAAAACATTACTAGCTTAAGCAGACCAAGAGTTGTAAGTTACCAGATTACTAATGTACATTTTAAATATATTAGGTCTACATTATATAATATGCTTTAGCAGCATTCTGTAGATACATTACTTTATGTTATATGTTAATATAATTATATGTTACATGTCTTAAAAAGTATAGTGCTCTCAAACTATTATAATACTGTATTTAATAGCATTAATCAATTGTGTTTAATTACACTAATTGCATATAATCATATTTTGGGCAATAAAAATACTTACCTACTGCATTTAATATTTTGTAATAATTCACTAAACACAATAGTGATTGCCAAAACAACACATTTGAAAGGGCAGTATGAAAGTAAGGCTGCCATTAGATTAAGAACATTTGATTAATGTGATAAAAATGATCACAATTTTTAATATGCTGATTTTGACAGCCCTGGAAGTAACTCTACTACCACAGCTCTGAAAAATACATGACCAACCTCTCCACACCCTCAGATTAAGTAACCAGTTTACTGGAGTTCTTTTAAATCTTTCAAAATCATTTGGGGTAGTATGGGAAATGCATATAAAACACCTATGTCTGGGCAATATAAGATGCACATCAAAATAAATGAAAAACATGGGCTGACACAGAAGAATTTTTGTGAGATAACTATATTTTATGCCAAACATAAAATAGTACTAATACCTAAATTAATGTAAATAGAATTGTTTCGGAAATTGATTTCTGCAATAAGATTTGTAATATCTCTTGTGGTTAAAAATGACCAGAAAGTGACAAACTTAATTGAAAATAGAACTGAAAACTGAAGATGGAATTGGCGATTTCGATGTCCGGGGAACGCAACTGCTCTATCATAGCCACAGACTTCAACAACCAACACCCAGAAAGACCACTTTCACACAGCACTTCAATATTTTCCCAATTAAAAAAACATAAAACACAAATTTTGTTACTGTTACTTTTGTAATGTTTTATTTTTACATACACCACCTAGATTTAACAAAGCAAACAGGCAAGAGCCTCCCATTGGATAATTACTGCATGGGTGATTATGTTTCAGCTGGCAAGTTATTTAACCCTAACTGATGCAGTGAGTGGCTTCTCATTTGTTAAACAACCATGTCTAATAAGGGTTTATCTTATCTTACGGCCACATCAGGGTAAGTAGAGAGGCAGCTGAAGTGATGCACCCAGGCAGTGTATTTTAAAATTATTTCATCATTCAAAATACAATTTGTGTGTATCTGTTGGGGCATCATCAACTTTCCACAGTTATTATAGACAGTTAAATAATTATGACAGAACAAATCAACAAACTTACAATGGTAGGGTGGTAGGTAACGGTATAGGCTTTGGCAATTTAAAATATTACAAAGATTAGGGGATACTTCAAAATGAAATATCCCATAGTTAAATATTCCCCTATTTTTGGGCAGTGTAGTTGTAATGATGATTTTTTTTTATTTGAGCTTGATATTTTTTGAAAATGTACCTATGAGGTAAGCAAATATATTAGCAATTTTGAAGCACTGCCTAATACTGCACTATACTGTATGTAATATATTACATTGCTTTGTGTCTTGGTGTTATTTTACTCTGCCTTGTCCAATATATTCTTATAGCAGTAAGAGTAAGAAAAAGAGCTTACAAATGCTGCAGATGTATTAGAAATGAATAACACACAGGAATATTACTTCAACAAGAATAGCTTAAATAGTGTTTTCTCAGTTCAGCAATTTTGGTCTGCCCACCAAAGCTTATTTGCCAAATGCATTTTGCCTTTTCTTTTCTGTTCGCTTTTGTGTTTTAGGGAGGCTATGTTGTATTTTTAAAATGATTTAAGCCTTGACGTCTTTAGAAGTAATGACCACCTGCATGTTTCTTGGTGTATGCTGAGAGAATATATGTTTAGCAGCAAACAGTTTATTTGGATGGAATGTCATCATTTTCTTGACGGTACCACACCAAGAATGCCTCACGCATAGTCAAATGCGTAAAAATAGCAATTTAGACTCTACAGTATACCGTGACCTTTAGGCTTGGTCAGCCGAATCCCATCTCAGTGTGAAAAATGCTACCACAACCCGTATTGCTTACCATCACAAACATGACACACCCTCTGGTTCAGATGCATAACAAAATAATAAAACCTTGGCAGCTCTCTGGAACATCTGGGGGAAAACTCTGTTGAGCAAAGATTTTCCAGCTTAACAGTTCTATGACTCACAATCCTTACGCCTGATGCACACCCTGATGGTCACAACAAACACAGGGCTGTTCATTTCCAAGCTCCCATGGGTAGGTCAAGTTACATGGCTTTGATATTAATCTGTTTAATAGATCATGCATTTGGTGCATATACACTATCTACTGCTCAGATGAAAAATAAGGTGCCCATAAAACAATTGGAGGGTTGTGTTTCGGTTCCATATGTTGGAATATTTCCTTTTGAAAGAGAAAGTTACGGTATGACCATAGGTTATACCGTTCAAGCATCTTAGATGGTAGACCTCAAAGGCAGACCTGTTCTGGATGTTCCTTGGCTTTACCTACATACTGATAAAGGCTCCCTGTACCCACAAATTGCATGCAGTGTCATGGAAATTATTTTGTTGAGATTGTGCTAAATGGACCTAACAGTTTTGTTTGTGAGCAGGCTTTACAGTAGACCTCTCTCTTTTATTCCCTCTTTTATTGTCCACCACTATAATGCACCCCTGCCTTCACATCATTGACATGCTCATGGTGGGTTAGACGACTAAAATACATGAATAAGAGGTGTGTAAATCCATTTATTTGCATAGCTAATGATTTTTAAACTGAATAAAGGAAAATATCCAGTCAGCAGCAGTTTTCTTTGCGTAAATTCCTTGTTTATGGTAGAGGTCAGAGAAGAATGGGCAGAGTGGTTCAATGTGATACAAAGGCAATACCAGCTCAAATATCCACTCGTTGCAACTGCAGAAGGGTATTTCATTGACCCTTGAAGCAGATGGGCACCACCATTCTTGGCAGCTAAGAACAGGAAACTGAGGGTACAATTCGCAAAAGGTTCACCAAATTTAGAGGATAGAAGATCGCCTGGTCTTATGAGCCTCTATTCCAGTGAGAATTCATGAAAGCATGAATCAATCTTCCCTTGCATCAATGGTTCAGGCAGCTGCTGGTGGTGTAATTGTGTGGGGATATTTTGTCTTAATTTTAACTAAGCACCATTTAAATTCCACAGCTTATCTGATAATTGTTGCAGATCATTTCCATCCCTTTATAACCACAGTATACCCAGAACCATGGCACAAAGTTCAAGTCATCTCAAACATTTTTCTTGAACATGACAGTGAATTGTCTAATGGCCTTCACAGTCACCAGATTTGAATCCAGTAGAGTACCTTAGGGATGTGTTGGAACAAGAGATTGGCATCACGGATGTGTATTCGACAAATTTGCAACTATTGCACAATGCTATAATGCCAGTATGGATCAAAACTCAGGATGGATGAATGTTTACAACTCTTGTTGAAGCTAAGCCATGAAGAATTAAGACGCAAAAGTGGGTCCAACGAAGTACAGTGTTCCCACACCTCTTCGCGTTTCACCTTTCACTGCCTCGGTGCATCACGGGTTTTCAAAAAATATTAGTGGCAAAAATATATCGCGGATTTTCACTGTTTCGCAGGTTTTTGCGGAATTTTACATACAATTTTATATAAAATATATATAAAATATTAATTCTAACAATAAAGGAATGCTATAAATCATAAAATATTACGGTTTACAGTAAATAGCTGTTGCGTCATAGGATATGACGTGCTGTAAGCTCGGTACGGTTGGAGCATGCATGAGACGAGAATGATGTATGCCGTGTTGAGTAAAGAGAACGTTTGATTACTTCAGGGTGTTGATGGATTATTTAACAGTTATAAACATTACAATAGCGTATTTACTCAGCGGACGAATACGTGCCAAAAATGAGAAGTAAGACTACATCATCGGCCGCCTGAGTTTCTACTTGCCGACATGACAAGTTTTTATCTGCGGTGTTGTGTTCACTGAAAGTTTCATTATAGACTAAATTCTTTCAAGCCCTACGATGCCACCCAAACGTTCTGCAAGTTCGACGGCTAAAATAGTGTATAAATACTTAAATATAGCATCCTTACTTTTTTTTCACTGCGAATTTTCATTTATCGCGGGTGGTCCTAGAAGGTAACCCCCGTGATAAACAAGGGAACACTGTACTAGCAAAGTGCACCTAATGAAGTGGCCCATGAGCATGTGTGTTTGTGTGTAAATATTGTTTAAATATGTGAAACTCTTCACTGATTAGCCAGGTAGGTCGCCCTTGCAAGTAACAAAACAAAATTGCATTCAGACAGTGCACAATTACGTAACATTAGTGATGCTTATTAAATATTCTTATTAGGAAGTCTGTAGTAGTATGTCTATAGCCATATTTACTATTGCTTCCCAATCATGAGGCAATGCCAACAGGCAGGACCTCTGGTATCATAGCCCTAAGATGAATAAAAATCAATTCAGTTTCATATTCCATTCTAAATATAAATGTATACTGCCCACAAATATGATAAAATGAAATCATAATGAAAAATCCCCTAATATTTGTAAGCAGTATAGTTACCCTCACATTTTGTGCTCTGAAACCAGCCAGATAAATGGTGCAATTAGGTCAGACAATTACAGACAGCTTGACAATATGCAGTATAAAAATCTTGCATTTGTGTATGCCCAAATTAATCAATCACTACAGAGACCAGGTGAATGTATAGAGGACTGGACAAAATCAGACAATGAGACAACATCAACTTGTTTTTTTTTCCTGTGAGTGTCCCTGAATGAATGAACACTTACATATTTAGCTATTTTTTATGCACCTCTGTATCACCACTGGACCTTGCATGTCTTGCAGGATTTTAATCCATGACAGCGCAGTATGTTACTAATGGTCATCTTTGAGACTCCTAGCTCTCTTCAGGTGATTGACCAGGTCCTCCTGTGTAGTTCTGGGCTGATTTCTGACCTTTCTTAGAATAATTCTTATAATCCTTAAATAATAATTTTGTCCCTGGTGTCCTTAGATAGATCTTTGTTCTTGGATATGGTGGAGAGGTTGGAGTGTGATTAATTGATTGACTGAGTGTGTGGACAGGTACAATTTATAGAGGTAATTCATGCAGAATAGGAGGGATTCTTAAATAAAAACTAACAGGTCTGTGAAAGCCTGAATTCTTGCTGGTAGGTAGGTGATCAAATACTTATTTTCTACAATAAAATGCAAATTAATTATTTAAAAACCATAATATTGTGATTTACCGGATTTTTCTTTTAGATTCTGTCTCTCACAGTTGAAGTGTAACTACGATAAAAATTACAGACCTCTCCAATCTGTGTAGGTGAGAAAACGAGCAAAGTCAGCAGTGTATCAAATACTTATTTTCCCCAGTGTATGTGGTAAGTAAAACTGATCAGATTTACAATGAGAATGGAAACAAGAAGGTGGTGTTTATGTTATGGCTGACTGGTGTATATTGAATATGTATACTGTATATAGTTACAGTGCTTAACCTGAAGAGACATTTATGTGTTCTTTATAAAGCCCTTCTTTCCTAAAATGATTGACTTAGTTTGTAAAACCACACCACATATCTGCCAAATCCTTATCAGTAGCTTCAGTAGCCAGATAAAAAGAAAAGATAAGATCCCTCTCACAAAGTTGCCTACACCTGCCAACCTTGCTGTGAAGGAGTGAAGATACACACTGGAGTGGTGATTATCAGCCGAAAACAGTGTCAGTATTAAAATTAACTACCTAACTAATTGCTATGGTAAATCAGAACCAGTTGCTGCTTTGTATGAATCACAGGCAGAATTGTTTTTGAGGAGGACATCATCCAGTGTTTAAGCAGAAACATTCTCCAGTGTTTAACCAGACATAAAGCAGGGCATAGTAATTCATCGCTCAAAACATACGGCACAACATAAACTATTTGGCAAAATAAATAAATTTAAGATGTTCATAATGGACTAAATGTTCTAAAAAATAAACAAACGCGAATCAATCTTGATCTAATGGCAAAACAACCAAATAAACATTAAAATGAGTTTGTCATTTACTTGATGTACTCAATTAGCCTGATACTAACTACATATGTTAAAGGGTTTGATTTGGTGTGTTGTTCTGATGCTAGCTGTGTTAATAATGCCTCTCAGTAGTTGGAGATTCTGGGTCTTATACCAGTACAACTGCTGTACTGATTAGCTATTCTGGCTTTTAATTGGTTGTCTCATTTTGTAATCCACAATTGAGGCCATGCAATGAAAACCATGTTTGTGACAGCTTAATAAAAACAACTGTACTCTTCTTAAAATACAACAGTCTCTAAATCCACAGTAATGCTTTTATTGTGGTTTATTTTACACATAAGGCATCAAATAATGCTAAGGGTTCAGTAGTATGAGTCTATTAACAAAAGGACAAGAAACTTAACTAATCAGAATTATGACATTCACTACAAAGGCTGGCCTGCGGCTGTGTAATATATATGTGTGTGTGTATGT
>JAUZST010008262.1:0-13653 GCA_034779995.1 Parotocinclus haroldoi
GTGTGTGTGTGTGTGTGTGTGTGTGTGTGTGTGTGTGTGTGTGTGTGTGTGTGTGTGTGTGTGTGTGTGTATCTGTAAGCATGCATATTTGTCAGCATTAGGGAATGTGTGTGCGTCTGTGAGTGTGTGTGTGTAAGTGGTCCAAAGTGTGCCAGAAAACTACCCCACCAGGTGGATCATTACACCACCATCAGCCTGAAGCGCTGACTCAAGGCAGGATGGATCCATGCTTTCATGTTGTTTACGTCCAATTCTGACCCGACTCTCTAAATGTTGCAGCCGAAATCGAGACTCATCAGACCAGGAGACTTTGCCAATCTTTTGTTATCCAATTTTGGTAAGTCCATGTAAATTGTAGCCTCAGTCACATGTTCTTAGCTGACTGGCACCCAATGTGGTCTTCTGCTGCTGTAGCCCATCTGCTTCAAGATTCGATGTGTTGTTTGTTCAGAGATGCTCATACCTGAATTGTAACAATTACTTCTTTCTTTCTCCTCTGACCTCTGCAAGGCATGCCCTTACTGGATTTTTTCTAGTGATGGCACTGTGAGTGAAAATCCCAGCACATCAGCTGTTTCTGAAATGTTCAGAGCAGCCAGTCTAGCACCAACAACCATGCCAAGTTCAGAGTCACTTAAATCACTGTTCTTCTCCATTCTGATGCTCATCTGATGATCATGTTTACATGAATAAATACACTGAGTTGCAGCTATTGGATTGGATTGTGTGTGTGTGTGTGTGTGTGTGTGTGTGTGTGTGTGTGTATGTGTGTGACTGAAATGGCCACAGCAAATAAACAAACGTTTATTATAGTTTTAAATACATCTAAGGTTTTTCTTTATCAAAATCAAAGGAATTCACAGAACAACCACATGTACTGGGGTGAGCTGAATTATTATTAATCAGTTAGACTAATTACATTACCATTAAAACGTATAAAATGTCCACAGTTTATGTTTATGTTTATTACAAGTCAAAAATCTCAGCTAAAGTCTTTTCTAAGGTTGTATCCTTAACACCACATTACTGCACTACATAGTGTGTAACGATACCACATACGATGTGTTCAGCTGGCACACTATTTAGTGCCCTAAAGTGCGCTTTGGGACGCGAACCCAATCCGGTCCATCCAACCAAACTCAAAACGATCCTGTTATTCCGTCGTATTTTAATCGCCTCTAAATACTGTTCGGTATATAACTCTCTTCCAGTGACAACTGCTAAACCGCAGTTACCAGTTTCCACTCATAAACCTGTGAAACATAAAACACTTCACTTCACTTCACGTAGCTATAGCTATCTAGCTAACTCATCTGGCTCACTCGCTAGCATTGATGAACAGCTAGTCAGTTAAACGTACCTCGCTCTGGCATCAGGAGTGCGACTCATCATCATATTAATCCAAATTTTTCCTATATGGTTCTATATTAACGCCGAACAGATACAGTCTGCTGTTCGATTTTATATGGTAAGATTACAAAAAAGGTAGTTTAGCTTGGGCTAAATCCGTCAGAACGCCGAGCGCCGTTTCCATGGAGCTATTTCATTCAAATAACTGTGGAATCGATACAACTCCGGGAACCGATCCCAATGAATCATATTAGAGAATAATAACAATCACCAAACGCATTTGTTGTTATTATATTTTCCATGTGCTAGGTCATTAAGAGCTAAATCTCAATAACTCTGTTGACCTTTTTTATTTTTATTTATTTATTTATTTTAGGAATTTCTAAGAGCTATAGGTATTTGATATTTGATTCTTCAAATTATGGAGTCGACTCATATTCCAGCTGCTGATAATCGGCGGAGTCAACTACAAGAACCGAGTCCAAATTACAGTAACTAAAATAAAATAAATATAAAAAACACGAATCACTAAACGATTATGATCGGCTTATTTCAGAAGCTACTTTAAGTACATAGCTATAATATTCTGAAATAAATCACTTATATCGTTTGCCTTTTAAAAGGGTTTAGGGTTGTACGATTACTCAAATTGTAAAGATGCTACTCATCCTTCAGCATACGCCATACTAAGTTGTTGCGAACTTGTTGTGAATCAAACCAATAGTTCAAAATACAAATAGCTCTATTAATATGATCTAATACATTAATTAACACCGTTTACGAACTGGTGTTCGATTAAATGTTGAACAATTCCAGTAGTTACAGAAACTGAAATGATTGTGTTGTAATACTTTATTACAGACCATATTCCTATTGCCTTTCAGTCCCTCATGTTAGCTAAGCTGTTCCGTAGAACAAGAGCAATGGCTGTTTAATTCCGCTATTCTCCCTGCTAAAACAAACCCAGCAAAGACCAGTAAACGTGCTGGACTACCAGCTTTTAGGACATCACTAACCAGCATATACAAACGTGGGACAAAAATAGAACATGGGTCTTCTAACTGTCCATCATCTTCATGAACGGAGTCTACCATGATTCTAGTTTATCACGTTATTCAAATAGTAAAAAAAAAACCTTAAGCAGTAATCTATTAATATATGAAATCTATTCAGATTACATGTTCCATGTCAGTAAACACAGTTTTAGGGATTATACTGTAGTGCATCCTCTAATTTGGATACGATTCCACCATGAAACCTATCAGAGGTAAATGACACAAATGCGAAGGCTAACCATGATAACTTTTAATTAAAATAATTTTTAACTTAAAATTAACAGTGTTCATATTGAAAATCTCATGTTTACTTTATGTTTCCGATGAGAAAAGTCTGACAGAAATGTGGTGTGATGACATTTATACTTACTATATTTATAGGATATTACAGTTTTTTCTGCCCTTTTGGCACATACAGTGCGCACATACCACATGTAGGTAAATCCTAAATACCAACATGGTGCACAGGTCTGAATGTGTACTAGGTACGTTTTATTTTTAGACTCGTCCTGCAGCATAAGCTAAGTTATATGATAGACAGCCTCATCCACTTTTACTGGCTTTGTAACATTGCCAAAAGACGTTGTGATGGTTGGCATTAATGGGAATTCACTGTGACACACTGTGTTTCAAATGCATGAATGTCACCAGCTGCTCCGACTGTCTCGGCGGAGGATGTCCAAAAACCTTCATTATCATGCTTAATCATCCATGGAAATGAAACAGGGGAGATTCCACTGCAGCAGATTGTGTACAACACAGGCATTGCGTCCTGCTTTATGAAATCCCATTTAAAGGAATCATCTTGTGCTTTCAATCGAATCTCTATCTGTGGCTCACGTGTTAATATTTCATACGTTCTATACGTTGTTGTGTACAGAGTAAGACAATGAATGCTTAATAACAGAAGTCTAAGGCCAGTAATTTATGTAGGTTAACTCATGTTTGTGAAAGGTTTTAATGAATTATTCAGTCATATATTTGTCCACACCTACACAAGCATTTATTATAAATTTGAGTTTTACTCCAATTTTGTCAAACAAACTAAAACAGATGGGATTTATACTAAATTCAAATCTGCTGTGACAGAGCCATTACAACAAAGTAAGTGTGTGCTACACATTCATAAAGTATTATTGTTTGTTTATTTGGCTTCATCATCAGTGGCCATCTCAGCGACACACACACAAAGTTATATCCATACACAAGTTAAGATCAACACCAGTCTCATACACACACACACACACACACACACACACACACACACACACAAGTCAAGGCCAATTTAGAGTAATCAATTAACCTAACATGCATGTCTCTGGACTGTGGGAGGAAACCGGAGTAAACCCAGGCAGACACGGGGAGGACATGCAGACTCCACACAGAAAGGACCCAAGCCGCTCCACCCTGGGATTGAACCCGGGACCTTCTTGCTTTTAAGCAGTGGTGCTACCCACCGAGCCGCCCTAATTTTAAAGATTAGAGATTTTTGACTTTTTCACCTCGTCTTAGGTTAAAAAGATGGTTTTTCCTTTTTAATGTGCATTTTCAAAATTTTCAATTTTGAAACATGGTGGAAAAGCCGCTACAGTTGCGTTTCTGAAAGCTGACTAAAAATCCATGAACTCAGAATAAGGATTTTAGTTGTAAATGAAGCACACCCCTTGCTCATGACTCTGTAAACTGTGTCTCTAATCAGAATCACCATATGATTACTGTAGTGGTCATTTTGTCAGTTCAGATCAAGAAAAGTTTGGCCTGTACATCTGCACCAAATATCAACAGTGACATCATCTATGTGGCATTTGGATGATATGAGGCAATGGATCACAGCGGTCATAGACATTTTAGGGTGAACAATTTTGAATACAAAACTGTTTCCAGCTGCTGCTTCCAGCTATACGCATTGCAGAGAAATCTATATAGCTGCATGTATTCCCTTTTTTCTGTTTGTTTTAATTATTTGTTTTATTGGTTCATGTAAAACCTCGCAAAACATTATTAAGACATTTAAAACTGACATCTTTATCAGTATCTACCCTGAACTGATTGATAGATGTGCAAATTAAATGCCTTAGCTAACAGTAAAAGTGGATATAAAGTCATTTCACTATGTAATGTCTACAAAACATCCTTGCCTGTAGCATTTCTGGTTGTCTGTTGAGCCAGACAAAAAAAAAAGCGGGAGTCTGGCATTGTTCACTCAACAAAACAAAACTTTTGCATTGTTGTCTGGTTTCCATGGGAACACTTGCTCATGACAGAGAAGAGAAATATGTGGGTCATGATAGTCTGCATGGTGTTAAGTGTGAATCCTTGCCGTATTTAGGACTTTCACCAGTGAATCCATTGACTAATTGTCATATTGACCGTTTCTTCATCTAATATACTTGCTTTGGTCAAAGCAAATAGCAAAAAGTTAATGAGGAAAACCTTTAAGAGAAATGACAACCCCCTCCCAGGCAGTCCTGTCCCCACCTCCTCTGCCCAAACAAGGGCAGAACAATCCTAGGCCATATATGGGAGGATGATATCACCAGCGAGTGGAGCAATGCTTTTTTACACAGCGCTCACCTTTCACTGTGCACCGTTGATATGTTTGGAATGTCATGGATAATTCTGCAGGGAGCATGGGACCTTGCGTGAACTTGACAATACTTTAGGAAGAACATTATGACAGACAGATAAAAACATTAGACATGGACCCACATGGTATACATCCCAGCTAAAGGGTGAGTTTTGATTAGAACCTGATTGCGTTACAGTGTATAGAGGTTGGATTTAGATTTTGTGGTTTGTAGCAACTCTAATGATAAATAAGGATATACAACATGCATAACAATAATCTTGATTACAAATACATGTATTAACCAATATCACGCGCAGTGCTGATATGCCATTTGCTTTTAGCTTACTGTGGTGACATAAAGCTCCCCCACAGAGCTGAGGCAGTGTAAACATTTACCACCATCATCATAAGATGGTTACTTTTTAGGTGCTTATGACCTCAAGGCATGCATAACGGTGCTGTTTATAACTCTTTTGCCCCATGCTACTTTGTATAAGTACAATCTTCGAGTGCTGTGATCCTGCAAGCATGTGAGGCACATTATTCTGCTGTCAGAAACAATCACATAAGAGTTTAAAACCCTTCTTTGTTCTTCCATCCTTTTTTTCCCTGTTTCTGCTTCTCTGATTTCTCGACAGAATTTGTTTGACCTTATTACTGTCCAGTTGGGTTTTCAGAGACCTGGCACACATTGGTGAACCTCTGTGATTTGAGGAGGTAAACGTTTATGTATCAAGACACCAGATTTGTATTGAGTTGTCACCTTTTATGCAGATGTCTCTGAGCCATATGAACGCCAAAGAAAACTCTTCTCCATGATCGAAATATGTCCATATTGCCTTAATTTTTGAAATGATGGATTTTAGTGTTCATTCTCCAACACTGTCCTTTTCAGAAAATAAATCACCAATCATTTAATCAAATTTTCATCCGTGTTGTGACAGACTGAAGAAACTGCTGGAACAGGAAAAAGCATACCAAGCTCGTAAGGACAAGGAGCACAGCTGTCGACTAGAGAAGCTAAGAGGGGAACTGGTGAAGCTAAAGTCTTTTGCTTTGATGCTGGTGGATGAAAGGCAGATCCACGTGGACCAGATTGACCAACAAAGCCAGAAGATCCTGGACCTCAGTAAAAAGCTACAGGACAAAGAGCAACATCTTGAAAGTGTCACCTGTAAATCCAAAGAGGACAGTCAGAAAATGCACGAGTTGGAGGCGGAACTAGAGCACAAGGCAACAAGGTTCTCCCAGGAACTTGAGGACATGACCACCAAGATCTCCAGTCAGGAGTCTCAAAATCGGCAGTTGCGCATGCAGCTGACCTGTCTGTCAAGCAGAATTGAGGAGCTGGATGAAAACAACAAGTTGCTGCAAAAATCTGAGGAGGATTTGCAGGAGTTAAGAAAGAAAATCAGCAGGGGTGAATGTGGAAATTCAAGCCTTATGGCCGAGCTGGAAAACCTCCGTAAGAGAGTGCTGGAGATGGAGGGCAAGGATGAAGAAATCACAAAGGCAGAAGCACAGTGCAAAGAGCTTAGGAGAAAGCTTCAAGACGAGGAGAATCATAGTCACGAGCTAAAACTTGAAATCGAAAAACTACAGAAACGGATGGCAGACTTGGAGAAACTTGAGGGAGCTTTTAACTTGAGCAAATCGGAATGTATACAACTCCATGCAACCTTAGAACGAGAGAAGAACCTGACCAAAAACTTAGCCCTGGAACTTGAAACTTTTCAAAGTCGTGTTAAAGAGCTTGAGAGTGCAGAGTCGAGGCTTCAGAAAGCTGAAAGTAGCTTAAAGGATGACTTGACAAAACTGAAGTCATTCACTGTGATATTAGTGGATGAAAGGAAGACCATGGCGGAAAAAATCAAACAAGAACAGCAGAAAAGTGAAGACATGAGCAAACTGTTTAAGGCCGAGCAGAGCAAGGTCATGGACATCACAGAGAAACTGATTGAAGAGAGCAAGAAGCTTTTGAAACTCAAGTCAGAGATGGAAACGAAAGTGTCGGCCCTCTCTAAGGAGAAAGAAGAAATGAAGACTAGACTTGCAGTTGAAGAAGAGAAGCAAAGAGATCTCAAAGCGAAGGTCAGTCTAATGCAAAAAAGAATGGACTGTTTGGAAGAGGCTGAAAAAGCATCCAGGATCAGAGCTGACATGGATAAAGCGAGATACGCCAACGAAGACAACAAGATTAAAGAGTTAACGGAAGAGATCGATAAGTTGAAGAGCCGCTTGAAGCAGCTGGAAGTCGTGGAGGGTGATTTAATGAAGACCGAGGACGAGTACGGAATGCTTGAAAGGAAGTTCAGAACGGAGCAGGATAAGGCTAATGAACTTTCGCAACACCTTGAGGAAATGAAGTCCCAGATTGCCAGGAACAAAGCCATAGAAAAGGGGGAGGCTGTGAGCCAAGAAGTTGAGCTAAGATTAAGGTACAAGTTGGAAGAGGCCAAAACCAGAGATTTGCAGGCAGATGTAATAGCACTTAAAGAAAAGATCCATGAGCTTATGAACAAAGAAGATCAGTTATCTCAACTTCAAGTAGACTACACAGTTCTCCAGCAGAGACTTAAAGAAGAGCAGGACAAAAAGAAAAATATGAGTCAACAAATCATAAACCTCACCAAAGAGCTAGAGGCAAGTAAGCGATACAGCCGAGCATTACGGCCCAGCATAAATGGAAGGAGAATAGTGGACGCCCCCCTTACTTCGACAGCTGTCCAGACAGATGTGGACACCAATGAAGCCCTTGAAGAGGAGACTCCGGCGGTATTTATAAAGAAATCTGTTCTGGAAGAAAACCATGTCATGAGCAATTTGAGGCAGAAAGGTTTAAAGAAACCAGCCGTGCTGGACCGTTATCCACCTGCGGCTGCAGAGCTAGGTACAAGAAAATCGTTTATTCCCTGGATGAAAAAGAAGGACACAATTACAGATGCACAGGATGGCTCAAACAAGACGACCTACAAGGTCAATGGAGATACGCCTCAGTCGCCAGATTTGACCATGTCACAAAAACCAGGGCAGCCACTGCACATCAGGGTGACTCCAGATCATCAGAACAGCACTGCCACTTTGGAGATTACTAGTCCTCGTGCAGAGGACTTCTTCTCAAGCACCACTATTATCCCTACTTTGGGACTGCAAAAACCAAAGATAACTATAGTTCCCAAACCCGCCACGGTGTTACCAAATGGAATGCATGATGGAATGGACAGGACCAAGTCTCCAGTAACCATTACCACCATTTCCAGAGCCAAGTCCCCAGATGGTAGCAGGACCACTTATCCAGACTCACCAAGCTCACCTGTCTCGGTCATCACGGTCAGTACAAGCCCAGTCATGCAAGCACCCGTCTCTCCAGAGCATCAGGAGAAGACTGTGGGCAGAGCTGTGTTTAAAGTGACCCCGGAGAAGCAGGCAGTACCGACCTCGATTCGCAAATACAACCCAAATGCCAAGATCATAACTACAGAAGACAACAAAATTCACATTCACCTGGGGAGTCAGTTCAAAAGACCTCAGGATGCTGGTGGCAGCCCTACACTCACACTCAGGCCACTGAGTGTAAGCACAGAGAGCAAGGAGATGTCAACGGGGACTGTCCTGAGATCCCCTCGTCAATCCTCCACTTCTTTAGGGAAGACCAATTCTGGCAAAATGACAAGCAGTATCACCATTACTCCCATCACGTCTGCTTCTTCTAGACCGACCCAGTCTGTGGTAAGTCACTGCAATTGTAAAGGGGCTTGCTGAAAATGCCATTTTTTGAGCCAGTGGATTGGTTGTGTTCCAGTTAATAGAATTGTGTGATTTTGTGACCCTCAACAACATAATGTGTAATCTTCTACATTACAGTTACTTCTGAATTGTTTCAAAATGATATCAGGGGGTGTCTGCTCCCTAGATAGATCTCTTTCCAGGTATAGCGAAGTCCAATCCATTTTCTAACATACGACTGTTAACTAACACTGGAATGAGCTGATATGTCAATCCCCCCATCAAGTAGATATTTTAGATTTATGAAATAGTTTTACATGACACAAACTGATAAACCATTGGTTTACCCTGTCCTCAAAATACCTTGATCTAGTCACCTAGCAGCCTGAATTATTTTCCCAGCACTTTGCAATAACTAGTGTCTATGAGTGACCAGAAGTGAGCTAACATGCATTTCCTGGCACAATGAGACCCTCTACTAAAACAAGAAATTAGCAAAAGTAAAAGGGGTTTGCACATGTTTGCCAAATACATGGTAGGTAACATCATATGCACTTCATACACTATATGGACAAATGTATTGGGACGCCAACACATTATGCCTACATCAGCTGTTATGGAATTGCATTCTAACGTCTAACTCCACTTGCATCTATAACAGGTTCCACTGTTCTTGGAGGGGCTTCTACAATATTTTGCACAATCTTTTTGCGATTCATCTATTTGTGAGGTCTAACGTAGTTCAACTCAAAGAGTTTTGATAGGGATAAGGTTAGGGCTCTGTACAAGGCAGAGAAGTTCCACACCAAACTTAGCCAACCATGGCTTTATGGACATTGCTTTTTGTACTGAGCTACTGAAGCATTAAGATTACCCTTCACTGGAACTAAGGAACCTAGTCCCGTCATTAACCAAGCCCAAGACTGTCCATCAGACTGCCATTTCTGTAATCTTATGTGGCCTGCAACTGTATGGTTGAGTTTCAGTGGTTCATTAATTACACAAGTTGACTTGAGGCGTAGATGGCATCCTATGAAAGTACTGCTCTCAAATTCAGCTGCTTAGAATGACCAGTTCTTCCACAAATGTTTGTACAACTACAAGGCTAGATGCTTGATTTGATATATTTTGCAATTGGAATGAATGAAACGCACGAGGGTTCAGGGTTTAAGAGGAGTGTCCCAATACTTTTGTTAATAGTGTTTTACTGTATCTGTGAAATCCAGGATTCTGAATCCTGAATTCAACCAATGCTGCTGAACTGTAATCACTTCTTTTAAATAGGGGAACGGAAAATCTTACTTTTTGCACTTCTAGATATATCTATATTAAAAATACAGTAGATTCCTGTTTTGTTTGAGCTATGCATTCCACAAACAGCTGTAGGCTAAAATAAATGAATAATTATGATGTCTTTTTGTCATTCCAGAAACAAAAAGGAAGGGTCAGCCATTATGAAACCTATATAAATACTTATAAGTACATATACACACACACTTTAAACGTCTCACATTCCTGAAACAAACAGAGTCTTGGGTTCTGTGACCTCATGCTCTGTAAGCTTGTGCAAGCTCACTAGCTCTGTAAACTGGGGAAAAAGGGGGGCCAGGCATAGTTCACCAATATAAGGATCAGGCAAAATCAATTCCAATCACTTGTAGGTCATTTATGATAAAATGCATTAGTTTGAAATGTGGCTTTGGACAGGACCTTAAATACACTGCTCACAAATATTATTTCAAAATTATTATGAAGTGATTTTAAAAAAGAGCATTTGATTTTATTTAATTAAAGACGATCATCAGAAAACCAAATGATAAGTGAAAGTTGTTTGATTACAGAAATGAGATGCAAACTGTATTATGGTGATTGAGTAGCAAGTGATATCTTCATGATAGTGAACAGAAGCATGTTAAACTGGATGAGAGTGTCCCACATTGACTGTTCAGTAGGGTGTATGGTCACCCAAGACTGCCAAAACACAGTAATGGGGCACGAACAGGATCAGACTGTCCAGTAGTTCTTGTGGAATCCTCTGCCACTCCTGCTCCAAAGCAACTTCCAGCTCAAGAAATGTTGTGGGAGGTACTGGATGTTTTGCCATACATCTTTCCCAGTACATCCCAAGCATGTTCAATGGGATTCAGGTCTGGAGAACATGAAGGCCAGTTCATGCTATCGAATCCTGCCTGCTGAAGGATGATGGTAACGAGACGCTCTGTTGCATTGCTGTGCCTGCTCCTTCTTGCCAGTAAATCATCTCTTGCTGTTGTGGCAGATGGGCGACCTTGACCTGGTCTTCTTCCTGCTGTTTCAGTCTTTCGAAAGAGACTCCACAGTTTGCTAATCACGCTTTGGGATGTTTCAAGTCTTGTTTCCACTGTTGTCTGTGATTTACCAGCTTCAAGACTTCCAGTGGCTCTTCAACCTTCACTTTCAGGCAAATCGTATTGCAGAGTTATTGCAAGGGCTGGGAAATTACAGGATGTGCACGTTCAAGATTAGGGAATGGTTCAGATACTCCAGCACTTTCAGCCTTTGTTGTAGTGCATTTTTACCAATTAAATAAATGTTGCTTTTGCACCTCATTTGAATTACAGAACAGCTTTGACTTGCTGTTTGCCTTTCTGATGTTTGGCTTAATAAAATAAGATCAAATGCTTCTTTTACCGCTTTGTGTTCATTTTAAAATATATGTTTTTTTTATGAGCAGTGGGTAGCTACTGATTGATTTGGCTATTGACTTACTTGTTAAAAACACATTTCAAAATGTATTTTCAATCGAATTCAACTGAAGTCAAATTTCAAAGCATCTGTACAAAAAAATATGTATGCAGTATTAACAAACTGAAAACAATCAGAAAAAAAGCTTAATTTACACTTCAGCAATAACAGCATATGGCAGCTTCTAGTGGACTCTTCGACTGTCTGATGAAGCTTTATCAGGATTGGTCTTTTAGGTAGGGCTGTAAACAAGAAACCACTTTTTGGAATGGGAACATGGCAAAAAGCCTAAGATATGATAAAGTTCCATATTTAATTGTAATGAAGATCAGCGCAAAAGTATATTATGGTGTAATGATAGTAAGTCTGAATATTTTGGGTCAAATTGTCGACAGTGTTATATGTGGTCATTTTACTATTGCTAATGCAACAAATTTAAAGTGTGGCCTAAGATTTTGGTTTGATTTAATTGATCTGTTCATGGTCAGTTAAC
Organism: Parotocinclus haroldoi; assembly: GCA_034779995.1. NCBI lineage: Eukaryota > Metazoa > Chordata > Actinopteri > Siluriformes > Loricariidae > Parotocinclus > Parotocinclus haroldoi. The sequence goes on from JAUZST010008262.1 coordinate 11,918, forward strand.
AGTCAAGTGTAACTGAATATAAAATATATCTGCCAATCAAATCAATAATCGGATAGGCTACTCACTGTTTTAATTAGCTTAGTTACATGTTTGTAATTGCAAGAGGTTTATGGAAATCAAAAAGTAAATGGATTTTACCGGCTGACCCCAAAGCACTGGATAGTTTTACTTCACTGTGATTAATAATTCTGAAAATATGATTTTTAACCGGGAAGGTGTGCAATTTATTTGAAAATCTAGAGAATAATACTTTACTACAGCATTGACATGATACTCATGGTGGTTACAGTCCTGCAATATTGTTTCATAGCATTCAACTCACACTTGCCTGGAGAATCTGAGTATCAGTGATAGAGTGGATGGCCATCCCTTTCTGTAGATATTATCATAAGGATCTTTATATACCAAACATTTGTTTGTTTGAATGAAGCTACAGTATATTTTATCTATTATGAAAGGGCTTGTCATCTTTACTATTAAAGTTGTTTCTTGAATCGCGCTGTTGGCTCTTTTTGACTTCTTCTGTCATGCTTTTTTCCACTACCAGTCCGGGGCGGATGTGCAGTCATCTCGGTCTTGCACGGCAACACGAATCCCTATGTCAAAAGGTATGAAACCAGGCAAAGCAGTAATGGGCATCGCTGCCATATCCAGGATAGAACCTCGAGCTGAAAGCCAGTCAATGAAAATTGAACTGAGGAAGTCCACAGTGATCAGCTCTGTATCCACAGCGGGGGGGAAGAGCTGAGGGTCCAGTGTTCTGTATTAACTACTGAGAGGATGGGATGAGAGCTGTACATATGTAAATGTAAAGTTAATATGCAATTGACCTATGCACTACAGAGCCATTGATGTACCATATCATGTTAATGCAGCTATATGCCCACGAAAGCACTTCCAGAAATCGTAGAGGGGAAGAATTATGTCAACCAGGGAAGCCACATACTGTTCTCTTATATTTTCAAAAATGTGATTGTACTATTGTACAATAGATTATGCAGACTCAAAATCGTATAGTATGTCTAGTGTATTGTAGATAAATACTGCTTAATGTATATACTGTTGACACTTGAACAGGTTTTATGCACGTTTGGTTGGCATGAACGCAGCATCCTTTTGCCCTCTAGCGCACAATGTAAGGCAACTAACCCTAGAGCTGGGTTTTATTTCCTTAATCAGCTTTATCTCTCATTTCATTTCATTTCATTTCATATTTTGTCTAATATGAATTGTAGTGGAGGTTTCCAAGACAAATGTATGTTTAAATATAATCTGTATATAATCTAATTTTGAATTCTCTTGAGTGTAAGCACTAAATAAATTGTTTTGATCATCACTGCCTTTCAAAACATTGTCGTTTTCTTTTGATGCAGTGTGATCATCGGGACAATAAAACTTCAGTAAAACCTGCACTGAATAATAATTAGGAAACCTCCATTAAGTGTATTATGATGCCATCCATGATGCTTTATCACGTTCTTTATTACACTGAGCATGCCGACTGCACAAACAATGCAATTACCTCATGAAGGGTTTCGTTAGAATGCAGGCTTTCTACAAATGTGTCATTTTCTATTTTCTATCACTTACTATCTCTGTATCATTCAATTCTGAAAATTCAATTACATGCGTTAAATTAACACAACTTCATTTATCTTATACAGATACACACACACACACACACACACACACACACACACACACACACACACACACACACACACACACACACACAC
>JAUZST010008263.1:0-13652 GCA_034779995.1 Parotocinclus haroldoi
ACTTCCGACTGGCGAAGGCGTATATCGTTAGCCCCTACATGAATAACTATCCTAGAGAATCTACGGCTCTGAAGCTCGCTCTGGCTCCCAGGATACATAAAACCCTATCTGCTGGGGTAGCTAGTTTTACGTGTCTCAGAATAGAGTCACCTATGACCAGAGCTCTTTTAACAGGCTGCTCAGTGGGTGCTTCACTGAGGAGGGTAAACCTGTTGAACACATGCACGGGTTAAGAGAGGTGCTCCGGTGGGCTAGCCCTACGACTACGTCGCCGAACCGTCACCCACTTGTCCTGCTGAAAGGGCGCTGCCATAGAGGGGGCACTAACTATGCCGCTGGCATTCAGACTTGCTAAGCTAGAATCTGAGCTAGCCTGTCTGAACTAGCCTGTCTGGATGCACGCCTCTAGCACTACTCACTCACTCACTCGCTAACCCCCCCAAACCCACACCCATGCACTCACCTACCCACACACTCACTCACTCACTCACTCACTCGCTCACTCAATAACCCCCCCCCCAAACCCACACCCATGCACTCACCCACACACTCATTCACTCACTCACTACCCCCACACCCACACACACTCAATAACCCCCCCAAACCCACACCCATGCACTCACCCACACACTCACTCACTCACTCACTAATCCCCCAATCCCCCACACCCACTCACTCACTACACCCCCCAACCCACGCTCTCACCCACACACTCACTCACTCACTCACTAACCCCCCCAAACCCACGCTCTCACCCACACACTCACTCACTCACTCACTAATCCCCCACACAAACTCACTCACTACCCCCCCAACCCACGCTCTCACCCACACACTCACTCACTCACTAACCCCCTCAAACCCACACCCATGCATTCACCCACGCACTCACTCACTAACCCTCCATACCCACGCACTCACCCAGACACCCACTCATACTCACTCACAAATCCCCCCCCCCACACTCACACACTCACTCACTCACTAACCCCCCACACACACCCATACACTCACTCACTCACTAACACACACTCAATCACTCACGCCCCCCACACCCACACACTCACTAACCCCACCCACTCACTCTCACACACACACACACACACACTCACTAACCCCCCCCCACACACACTCACTCAGTAACCCCCCATACCTACACACTCACCCACACATACTCACTCACTAACCTCCCACATACACCCACCCTCACACCCACACACACTTACTCACCCCCCACACACACCCACTCACTCAATCCTACTCTCACACACACCCACCCACTCACTCACTAACCCCCTCGCACCCACCCACTCACTCACTAACCACACCCACTCACACTCACTCACTCACCCCACCTATACACCCACACACTCACTCACTCACCCCACCTATACACCCACACACTCACTCACTAACCCCACAACCACCCTCCCTCCCTCTCTCCCACTCACTCACCCACCCTTTTTACAGAAATTAAGTTGTGAAAAAAAAAACAATTTGCAAAGAAAAATGTTAAAACTCATTTTTATTAATGTAGTGGACAACAGGATTGGATATGTTGTAAAATGTTAATAAAAATGAGTTTGCTACTGGTTTTGTACATTGTAATTATTGCGTGGGTATAATGTGTCAACCACTTCAGAGCAGACTGCTTTAAGAACCTTGGTCAGTACACAGCAGGATTAGCCAGCAGACTTTGTACTATGGAGGGATCTGTATACCTACTGTCTGTGGTCAGCAGATAAGGGAGATGTAAATACTTTAAATAATGAGTTTTGTGTTTCTAACTACTAATGTAGCCAAAGCTACGAAAAATGAGCAACACCGTATTTTGTCAAAATTTGAAAGACTTTAATTCGACAACAAATTAAAAGTCAAATATAATACAATTTACTGGACAAACGAGTATTGCTACAGGTCCGCCAACTGCTCCTAGCATAGCATCGTGGTGGTGCAAAGCCCAGAAGCCCCAAATGTGTCTGCTAGTGTCTTAGATATATTGCTATATTATATAGCTATACTGCTCACAAATGAAATCAAAATGAAATATCCCATAATAAAATACCCCTTCATAACTGTGAGCAGTGTGGATTACTAATATAATCTGATACAAATGCTGATATAGCTCTAATAGAATGATATAAAATCAAAGCAACATTATATTTCTACTTAACTTTATTTCTATTCTTATTTACATATTATATCTCAAAATCTATACCTTTTCCATTCAAATTTGGGTGTCTTTTTATTTAATTATATGTCATTGTATGTTTATTTAATGTCCCTGACTACTTTATCATGATAACTGAGTTTGCATCTCATTCGCATAATCACACACACACTCACTGCAGAAGGGATTTTGGTTAACTCCTCTATACAGATCTTCTCCATATCTTTCAGCATGGGTTCAGGTTTGGAGACTGGCTAGGCCACTCCACGACCTTGAACTGCTTCTTATGCAGCCACTCCTTAGTTGCCCTGGCTGTGTGCTTCTGGTCATTATCATGCTCTTACTGAGGGAAGCAGGTTGTTGGCCAAAATATCGTGATACATGACCCCATCCATCCTTCCTTAAATACAATGCTGTCGTCCTGTCCCCTTTGCAAAAAAGCACCCCTAAAGTATTATGTTTACACCCCGTGCTTCGCAATTGGGGCAGTGTTCTCATCCTTCTTCTTTCTCCAAAGCCGGCAAGTGGAGTTCATACCAAAAAAACTCTCTTTTCATCTGACCCACATGACCTTCTACCATGCTTTATATAATTTCAAATGGGCCTGGACATTTGCTGGCGTGAGTATGGATTTTATTCCATGAGGGTGTAGTGTTACTAATGGTCATCTTTCTGACTGTGGTCCCAGGTCTCTTCAGGTCATTGACCAGATCCTTCCATGTTGTTCTGAGCTGATTCCCGACGTATCTCAAAATCATTCTTGCATAGAGCCCCAGACCAAGGAATATCTTATTATTTTCATCTTCTGTTTCTTCTATTTTTTAGTAATTGTAATTCTAATAACAGCTGCCTTCTCACCAAGCTGCTTGCCTATTATCCTTGGGCATGGTGGAGAGGTTGGAGTGCGATCGATTGAGTGTGTGAACAGGTGTCTTTTATACGGGTAACAAGTTCAAACAGGTGCAATTAATACAGGTAATGAGTGTAGAATATGAAGGCTTCTTAAAGACAAATAGGTCTGTGAAACTTCAAGCAATAAAATGCAAATTAATTATTTCAAAATGATACAATGTGATTTTTTGGGGGTTTTTTTCCCTTCACAGATCGTGAAGTGTACCTACGATAAAATTTGCAGACCTCTTCATTCTTTGTAGTTGGGGAAACCTGCACAATTTCCAGTGTATGAAATACTTATTTTCCCCACTGTATATATTTTGACAGAAATTTGCGTTTTTTTTTTATAGCTTCCTGTGTAAGCAGACTGTCATTCAAAGAATTTCACTGCAAGTTGTACTTCTGTGTGGTGAAGTGCTCAGATCCTTTACTTAAAATTGAATGGTTTAATCTATATGTAACTACATATAACAAACTGATCACATTTATTTACAAATCAGAAACATTCCCAAACATGAGTAAACAATCTTTATCTAAATTGTAACTTTTACTTCAGAATATGTTGATTTCTTATTAAAGACTGGGAGCAAACATGATATGACGTGCCAAATTGCATTTCCTTGATAGCCGCCTGAACTACTTCCCCTCAAATCTCAGAGCTATGAGTGAAGAACATGTACCCTTCCACCAAGACATCAAGAAAATAGAAATAAAGGCAGATTGAACACAAACATTATAGCAGACATGGTGCTGGTGTTTCAGTATGATAAGTCTGATGTTAACTATTCCACTTTTTTGTAGGCTAGTGTTAATTAAGGCATTAGTGTTAATCTCAGGGCAGAGCCACATCATTAAAAATATAGTATTACATATAAAACTATGTAATTATGTAACTGATCTCAGATATAGTAGTGTAAATAAGTCATGTTTATATGAATAGTGTTATGAAACTGTTTTATCATAATGTAGTGCAGATCTGGCACACATAAGTCGTATAATACCCTAAATTACCCTAAATAATAAGGCTAACAACAGTGGACATATATGTATACATTGTTAGATTGGACATATACACTATGCAGCCATGTATGCTTTAACTGTTGCTATAGCTGACTGGTGGTGCATTGGGTCTCACCCAATAACACATTCTCAAAACATTTGTACATATAGCAAATATTAAATTCTTTAAAATATAATATTGGCTTCTACACTGGAAAACCTGTCACAACAAAACTACATAGAATGTAGTGACTTACCTACTGGAATGTTTACTTTGAGAAGCTTACAAGTAAAACATATTTCCATGTCCATTATTCGTGTGGTCGTAAAATTCGTAAAATCAGCGTGTAAAGACACAGAGGTATGCATATGATATGATACTCTGTTACAAAATATAGGTTAACATTTTATTGTTACATTTTTAGGTATGCTCCACTATCCACTCCTCTTTATTATCCACAGCTCAGGTACATTCTTTAGTATTAAAGTACAAGACCATTTTACTTAAATGGTTCATGCAAAGGCAGAAATGATAGATTGGTGATTAAATTGAACAATTTATTTAGTAGATTCAATACTGATAAACAACAGAATGAAAATACCATTGTTTTCCAGCTACCACAGAGGCTCCTAATGCTTTCTCTGGAATACTTGATGACAAACAACATCTTCACAAAATAGTTCCTGTCAGTGTAAATGTCAAATAAAAGCAATATATTACTATGACTACAAATATATAAATATATATAATTTGATATCTATATCTAATAATTTCTGGTGTATAAAGTAAATATAATAACTTATGTAATGAAATACATTTTGCTGTACATGTGACATTAAGAAGAAAAATCTCAAATGAATGTAAGTATAAAATATGCCTTAGTAATGTAATACTTTAGAATGCTTACCAAGTGTAGTTTATCTTCCTCTATCCAGTGCCTCCATCCACGATTAGACTTCTCACCCCTTTGTGTGCAAACCAGTATATCTCCATCCCAAATTACAGTGGACTGTTAATATTATTAAATAATAACAAGTAACTCATTAGTATTTGACTAATATTAAGCCTTAATAACGAACTTTTGAAGCTTTATTTATCTGGTAAACAATTTTGAGGCAAAGGACATTGTGTTGTGTAAATAACAGCCGTGTATGACTAACCTACAGTATCTCACAAAAGTGAGTACACTCCTCACATTTTTGTAAATATTTTATTATATCTTTTCATGGGACAAAACTGAACATATGACACTCTGAAACAATGTAAAGTAGTTAACCTACAATGTACATTTGCTGTGTCGCTAGCAAAAAAATACACCCCTAAGTGGCAAAATGTACAAAATGTGCCCAAACTGTCAATATTTATTTGTGACCATAGAGTTCACTAGAGTTTCACTGGAATTCTATTATTATTCCTGCATGAGACCTTGAGCTCTTCCACCTTGCACCTCACAGATGCTTAATAGGCTTTAGGTCTGGAGAAATGTTTGACCTTTACCCTCAGTTTCTTTAGCAAGGTAGTGGTCATTTTGGAGGTGTGTTTGGGGTTGTTATCATGTTAAAATGCAGTGTTCTGTGAGTAAGTAAAATTCCTGTGTGTTGAGTTATTTTGAGGGCACAGCAAATGTACACTAGTGTACAAGCTGTAGCATGATTACTTTACATTGCATTAAAGTGTCATATCTAGATATGATTAAATACGAAAATGAGGGGTGTACTCACTATTGTGAGATACCATATGAATGGTCTTTCATATTGCATATGAATTAAAAAAATTAGTAAAAGTTTACTAGTGTTAAGGTTACTTTGTATGTTTATTTCTACTTTATTCTTTCCTTAAGGGGGCATTTATAGTCTCAGTTTAGTTTAATGTTGTAGCTTCTATTAAGAGGTCTATTTCTCAGAAATAAAAGCATTTTATTAAAATAATTATGCAAAATCATAAATATATGACTATTTTTCCCAGGCCTTACCTTAACCATCCTGTTGTCAAGTCCCTTAGTATACTCGTCAGTTTCCACTCCAATTGTGAAGCTCATCTCATAGTTCCGAAGAGTGCTAAGCGTCTTAATCACAAACTTGTTCCCATCCTGAATGAAGACTTTGGTTTGAGAGAGATAGATGGCTATCTGACGTGTGACAAAATCAATGTCTACAAATGAAAAGGTTAAATATATCTTTAAAAATCAATTTTGCATTTACAATAAAAGGAGAAAAAATATATATATTAACTAACTCATTTGTGCTTACTCAGTATTTTCATGTAATCTTCAAAGTGTTCATTTTTCTCCAACACCCATGTTCCACTAAAGTCTACAGGCATTCTGATGTAACGTAATGTGAACTGTTGCCAGTACTGAGAGAGGGGAGTATGATATCTGTGACATTTATACTGGTTCGTGCAAGCAGTCAGTGTGCTAAAGGTGAAAGAGAAGGATAGTGGGAGAGGGGCCAAAATCTAGGCCAAAAGCTAGAAATTAGCTAAACAAACCTCACCATTGCTTTGACTCTTGCTTTCTTCATTTTAGTTGTTGGGGTTTTATCTCTCTTAAAACTTGTTATTGGATACTTACACTCATTGGTCTTATTCATCAAACCTTACTAAAAAAGCATGAGCAAACTGAGTGAAATAACAGTACAATGGACCTTCCTGAAAACTCTATGCCAGGTTTATGAATGCGGCATAAACACCAGGGTTGGTATTCATAGAGATTCTAATTTAGCTTAAAAACTTATGGCTACGAAATTTAGCTTAAGAGTAATTTAGAAACGATCTCTGAGCGTGCAGAACATAAACTTTTTTCTTAGCTTCTTTTGAAGACTATGATTTGTTGTCAATCCCCAAATGCATCTTTAGGTGGTGCCTTTATGCAAATGTGTGCACAGTCGATAGCCCGTCGATGTTAGAGAAATTTGCAATGGCACAAAAATTTTGACCTCTTGCTATTGCTGCGCACTGCAATCATTAGATGGATTATAATGGGTAATCACTGAGGGCAAGGAAATTCCTGATCTGTCAGCAGTCTAATGCTGAAATGTTCAAGTAGCCAAAAAATCAGGCACCAGGCAGCACTTATCTGACTCCCTTCTCAAAGCTGGCTTTAAAATGTTACATAAATGCAAAAAATGGGTAGATGAAAGTGACTACTCATTCAAGCATCACTCTTGGCTAAGAAACAAACAACAACCTCTAAAGGCGTGTTCTGTAAGCAGAGTTCTTTCAACAGCACAAAATCTGCCATGTCCACTGCTGACTCAGATACACCATAAACTTCTTAATATATACAGTCAATTAACTATGTTCATGTGTAACAAAGTAATTTAATAATTATCAATAATGGGCAGCACGGTGGTTTGGTGGGTAGCACCGCTGCTCACAGCAAGAAGGTTCAATACCAGGGTGGAGCGGCTTGGGTCCTTTCTGTGTGGTGTCTGCATGTCCTACCCATGTCTGCGTGGGTTTACTCCCAGTACTCAATTTCCTCCCACAGTCACAAAAACATTAATTGTTTTCTCTAAAGTGGCCCTTAGTGTGTGTGTGTGTGTGTGTGTGTGTGTGTGTGTGTGTGTGTGTGTGTGTGTGTGTGTGCGCGCGTGTGCCCTACGATAAATTGGTGCCCCGTTTGTTCCTGCCCTTGTGCCCAGAGTTACCAGGTGAGCACCAGCTGGCCTGGGACCCCATGTGGATTGAGCGGAAGAAAATGGATGCATGTTTACATGTTTTTTTTTTTTTTTACAAAGGCTATAACTAAAGCAAATGAGTAAATCCTTTTGGGGAGTTTTTAATTATTTCTGCAGATTACTGACTTTATCCTAAACTAACAGTCTTTCAATCCCTTGTTTTTCAAGGCATGCATTAGGGAATTTGCAGTGCTGATTGGGGAGATGAGGAGAAAGCTGGGGCATGAAGGCTACGTTTTACATACCAGCCTCATGACCGTGTATGGCTCCAGAGATGTCTGCGCCACTGCCCTGAAAATGCTACGATCCTGGGGTGTGGATGTGGATGAGGTCTACTGCCTGGCAGGGGCCCCTCATAGCCTCATCTTATCTGTGCTACAACCCCACATACTGTGGGATGATGGACTACAGAATATAATGGGCATGTCAAGTCTCATGAGGGTGAGGAGCTAGACACTAGGGTGAAAGATTTGCCTTGTACTCAGTTAACCCAGTGGTTCCCAAACCTTCTCTGTGGTGCCCTCCTTTTGTAGCCTGACACACACAGGTCTTTTTCTTCCAAACTCCAAAGTTATGTAAATCATACATAACTGCAACTTTATATTGAACAAAACAAATAAAAAGTGACACATCACATTTACAGTTGAATTATTATAAGAACTATGCAGTATGAACCTTAAACATGCCTCATTCATTTGCCTTGCTCATTCATTTGCCTTGCTGCACCCCCCTCAGTATTCCCACACCCCACCTTTGGGGAACCACTGGCTTAACCTATGATATAAGCTATGTGCCATATCTTTGTTAAATTGATTTTAATGTTGAAATGCAGTGCAATAAAACAGTTCTATTAACAATTATATATGCATGGCTTTAAAGCCTCTTACAATAGTTTTTTTTTAACTAAAAAATTTAAACTAAAAATTGGTTTAAAAAAAACAATAAAACCAGCAATGTTCACAACACTGGAGATTAAGCATAAAATGCAGTGGTAAGAATAAAACGACAATGTATAAGAAATCCCTATGTAATTCATGCAGTATAATGAGATGCATAGACTAAAATTTGAATTCCCATATAGTCCAACATTTACAGTGCATGCTTCGTATAGACCATTAACATGGCACCAAATACTGGGCGTTCCTTTACAAAGAAAACTAAAACATATGCTAGCATAGCAAGCAACAGGTCCCAGAAGCTGTCTTGAACACAAAGCAAGCCATGTTTTCTCAGAATTTTTCCACATTCGGTGTAACAGTATAGAGTTGAATGAATGAATAAATGGCTGGATGAATAAATAAATTAAAGATTTCAAACACAGCCAAGTGTTCTGACACAATGTTTCGGTCTTCTGATAGGTACAAATGCATACATTCATGGGATCTCCCAATGAATTTTTGATTATGTAAATGCTTCATGAGAGGTTTAAGGCACTAGTGAGACGAACAATGATTGTAAATGCATTAATTGGCAGTGCAAGTATGCCAAGCATAATAAACTGTAATAATATTAGAGTTTAATACTTCTTTCAACTTAAATGCAAAGCTCATTTTTACACATCTCTCGCATAAGATGTTAGTAAAAAAAAAAGGGTAGCTAATTATTTACCCAGAAATTGCTGTACAACTGCAACCAAGCAGTTGGATAAAAGCTAACAAAATATACACATTAGCAGGTATCTTTGGCTCAACATTGCAACAAAACATGGAAAATGTAAATAGAGTACAAGAGCAATTTGCACGCCACAGGTACAGACAAAAAGGTGCATGGAACATGTTGCTTAAGTGATTGAATCACATGTTGATGAACTGAATTGAACAGCTATGCACTATATATTCACAGTTCTTCTCTAACTCAACGTGTTATCTTTCCCAGCTGCTGAGGGCGGTTCTTCCACAGCGAACACATGCAAAGAAACATATTCAGATCGCTTACTGTGGAAAATGTAACAACCTGGCGCTACACCTCAAAACAATAGCAGAAATTCCAGCATCAGATGGATTTGTATTGAGGTGTGTTTACTGTAACCAAAAAACGTATACCTTCATTTCCAATTTGCACTTCTTAGTAGATCAATCTTGGTGCGTTAATACTGCAAAGGCAGACCTGACTCACCGTAAGCCATAACCGACAATTCACTTCCTTTGAGTGCCTTTCAAATACTTGCATCATCTCGCTCATAAAAATTTCCTGTCAGATGGATCTGTTCTGGACTGTTTCTTTTAAATCTGTGAATATGGATGGTGGTGTTTGTCAGACGTAGATACCCTCAGGATTAAGAGAGGAGGTGATGGGACTGTGTAGCACTCGCAGGTTACCCACTGCATGAGATGATCCTGGCCGCTTCAATGAACCAGTCAGGGCTACAAAATCTGGCAGGCACAAGAAAGTTGCTCTTATTAAGGACAAGCATCCTTGCTTTCAGTTCATTGATTGACATTATTTTAAAAGCTTAAGTATTGTTTTATGTACTTTTTCTACAGTTGGTTCCGTCATGAAACTCAAATCATGACGGACCCAACCGTAGATCGTACAATTGAATATCATACAAACAGTGTCAAGATTACAATAATAGGAAGCTGAGAATAAAAAAAATAACTGGAATCTTTTTACAAAAAAAAAAAAAAAAAATCAAGGCACCTTAATGTCGTTGTCAACATGTAGGCCTAACGCAGTCTCTTGAACATTAATGGCTTACTTTTGCTGTGTGTATATCACAAACAGCTAGCTTGTTGTCTCCTTCACTTTGAAGAACTGCGACCGAAATAGTATCCCTACTCCCTCATTAGTATTGCTCTATATAGGGAGATACTGTTTAGAAGTAGCGCTAAAACACAATTCTAACACTTACAAGTGTGTCTAAACCTTTGTACACACATGAACTGGATGCTAAATTAAAGTTAGTAAAAGCACTGTGCTGTTTGTGTTTATGCTGTAATTAGCATTGTACGGTGCACTAGATCTCAGTGGGGGATTTGAATATCCAGTTTTACAGCATGTTCCAAAATAACGTGTGATGCATCAACACGCTGCGAGTTACTGGCCACGAAGCCTAACAAGTGTTAACTTTCCTACTGTTCATGAACTGTAAAAAAAAAACAAAAAAAAAAAAACAATAGAAACCAAAGATGGCTAGTAGGAGGTATCAGTCTAGGTTGGAAAGCATCTTTGGAAAAAGTCGACTAGGAAATTTGAGGAAAGTGTCACTGGGAAGAAAAGTACAATATATTCACACAATCAGACAATATATTTCATATATAAAGTACAAAACAAAATAGTACCTGAATCGTGAGGAGCAGGGCTAGCCTCCACATCACTGGGCTCCACAGGCAGCACTGTCACTTTAGTGCCAGTCTGCTGAATGAACTGCTGCAGATTCACCTGTCTCAGTTCTTTGGTCAGCTGCTCCAGCTCATACTGACTCTCCTGGGGAAAATATGTACATCTGCTACATAAGTCATCATATGGCCTAAATATTTTCCATTAGATACTATCTGAGTTCATTTAACACTACTGGAACTTTATTAAATCAAATCACACAAACCACAACTCTAATGAAGAATTGGCAAAAAAAATAAGGACAATAGTCAGAAAGTTATCAAATATGGGTACTTTGTGCTGTTACAGATTAAGTTCTTTTAAGATAATTTTTTGCCGGTTAAATAGATGACTATATAGTTAAAAATATTGCTGCTTCGTTGTATACAAAATAAAGTACATTATGAATGTGTTATGAATTCTTGTCAGTTTGCTCATATAATTGTGTTGCCAAAATGCATGCAAAGTTTTTAAAATCTTATTTAATTAACAAATGACTTATTTTAGCAGCAACATTATGAATACAAAGATTCTTGGACAATCCCACTTACCTGCAGTCTCTTACTGGAGTGACTTAGTGACCTATCCACAGCTCTGCAGCTGTTTTCAAGCTGGGCAGTGTGCTGCGACTGAGCCTTTAGTTCAGCCTTTACCGTCTGTAGCCTGGCCTTTACGTCTCCCTCACTCCAGTGCTGGTTCTCCCTCGTCTGCTCCTCCTGCCTTTGGGCCTCCAGTCCTGCCTCCATGCTGTGCAGGCACGCCACCCTCTGGTTCAGCTGAGCCTCACAGGCTTTGAGACATGTGCAAACCTCTAGCAGTCGTTCCTCCAGCTGCCTCTCGCTCTCACGCTCAATCTGCAGTTCGCTGGCCCAGAACTCCTCCTCCTCCACCTCCACCTGGGTCCTGCACAGCTGCTGCTCCAAGCGTACCATTTCCTCTGTCATGGCTACCCATGAATCCTCATTGCACGCTCTTTTCTCACTGAATGCCTGGAGCTGTGCGTCACATGCCTCCGTTCGACGCTCCAGAACGACCAGAGACTCCCTTTGCAGCCTCACAAGGCGCATCAGTTCTTCCAGGCGACTTGAAGCGAGCTGTGGAGACGCAGACATACCCTGCTGAGCGCTGTTAAACAGAACGACACAGCGTTTAGAGTCAGCATCTCCAATCCTGGTACCATTAAGTATATCTCTGAGGCCACGTGGAGTGCCGGTGAAGGTTAGGGATTTCCGACGTGGCTCGCGACGGTGTAGTGAACGGTCGGCCTGGGCTCGCAGCTTGGCCATGATGGGGAGGCTCTGGCGGTACAGGCCACGCTCGGGGCCCCGCAGAACAGGGGGCCCCTCAGATGGAGGCCGCTCAGTGAGAGAGGGGCCTGTGCGGTGTAGAATGAACTGGACATCTCCCGCGTACTGGCCCCAAGTGTTCAACGAGGCCACGGGACTCTCATGAGGAGCCAGATGACGCTCAGAATCTCTCCATTTTTCAATCAGAGTGTAGCGCCCCGTGCGACCTGTTGAACAGAGAATAGTTATAAAAACAGAAATAGTCATCTTCATAGTAATACTGGAAACGAACCCTGACAGCCGACCAAAGCAGAAGGCATTAGAGTCCATGCTGCTTCGTTTTGTGGTAGGCTGATGACTCAGAGTTTCCATCTCTCCAGGCACTTTGTAATCCTCTGTATGTCCTTCCCTTAAGTGCGGGGGGTGACTGAAGATTATGCATTCATTTGAGTGCCACTAGAAATAAGCCCAGACCATGACGTCAAGCATTCAAGTTTTAATCAAGAGCAAACTGCTCTTTTGTTTAAACAATCTTGTTTATACAAGTCTGCACATTTTCACATATATGTTAAAGAAACTGATCTCTTTGAAAGAGAGACTGAATGATTTAAGAGCCATGTGACATCTAATTGTAATGTACTTGGCAATTTGGAATGCCTCAGGAACTTGCTGCACATACATTGCATAATGCATGCATGTATTTGGTCAAACTAGATATCAATCATTTGAGGTATTAGCCAGCATTTGCTATAGCATATACAGTATTGTTTAAATTCACCCACACCTAGTTACTTAAAAGTTATTCCAGAAATACTGATTTGACAAACTTTGTAAACTGCAATGCATTGCACTGGATTGGATATGATTCCATTTTACATAGTGTTTTACACAAACTGACACTGTCATCAGAAAACGAATTAAAGAGACTTGAATCAACACATGGTTTATATATTTTATGTAGTGTTGGCCTATTCAGATTCAGATAACATTATTCATTCCCTAGGGGCAACTGAATTAAATTGAAACTTCTATACACACCAATAGAAGTCTAGTGTCACTTTGTTAAAGATGCATTTAAAAAAAGCTTCTCAAAGAGGTTAGGTATCATTTATTCCTTAATGTTTGTTTAAGCTTTATCTGACCTAATACAAAGCACAATCCTGTCAGGCAAGAATTACCAGTGTTTTGAATTTCCTATCATATTGGCAATTTGGCCAAAAATGACAAATGATAATCTGATTTGCGTTTATGCTGTAATCATCCATTGGTGTAACCACTAACACGGAGATATTTTACATGATAAA
>JAUZST010008264.1:0-13652 GCA_034779995.1 Parotocinclus haroldoi
CATCACTTTGTAGGCGATCGTAAGGGCTTTGAATGTGATGCGAGCAGCAACTGGTAGCCAATGGAGCTCAATGAGCATCACTGAAATACTGAAACACTGTATAATGTATAATATACATTATATTATAATATATACTGTATAATGTATAATTCATAGCGTAGCCTACCCTTAACCTACAGACGGGCTAAATCTTTACTTTAAAACTTATTTTGTATTGAAGTGCTGAATGTCTCATGATATTGATTGAATAGTGTAAGTAGTCTGATTATGGTTTCTGCTGAATGTCTATGAGAAGGTGTATTATCGGACTCCCATTGTAAATCTGAAAAACCTCATAAAACATCATAACATCAACACCTCTAATCTATACTAATCTTTACTTGTTTCATTCCTCAGGACATCTTTATTGCTTTTGTTTAAAAAACTTATCTATTTATCCAGATTGTCTATATGCAGGATTTTGTGTGCGCCAGGTGTGAATCAGACTTCATTGAGGAGGTTACAGAAGACTCAAGGTGGGATTTTCATTTATCTTAATATTGTACTACAATGCTAATAATTTTGAACCGTTGTAGTTTCCATAATATATGAATGATATGACCATTGTGGTCAGCAGTTCTTTTTGTCATATTTTCGACTAGTTCTGCAGGAATATTGGTGCAAATTTGTTTTGTTTGTTTGTTTGTTTCCACCTTGGAACTCATCAAATTAGGTTCTCAACACACATTGACTAGAAAAATTCTCTCAGCTATCATTGTTTACTCGGTACTCAGCATACTTGCTTAAATTTGTATGATACAAGCCGCGCAAATAAGCCTTTAAAAAGTCTTAAAGTGGTTATTTAAAACAGCCAACGGAAAGGAAAACAGGAATTAAATCATCTAGGACCCTTTCAAGCTGCATTTAGCATTAGCAGCTATGCTAGCATAAATGCTATTCACCAATAGAGTAAGTGTTTTGCTTTTACTTTTTACTGTAATTCTATTACTCAAAAATTACATATTTTTTCATCACTTTTATTATACTGTAAAATAAGTTATGTGTTGGCTTTGCTATTGGGCAATATAAACTCCAAAATCCAAACATGGGGAGAACATGCATGTGTGTTTGTATGTATGTGTGTGTTTGTACGTGTGTGTGTTTGTACGTGTGTGTGCATTTCTATGTGTGTGTGTGTGTTTTTGTATATGTGTGTGTGCTGAGGAATTAAATATCCACAGGTGTCAGAGGACTCGGGGTGTGCCAAAAACAATCCCCACACCATTTCTCCACCTTCTCCAGTCACCTATATGTCAAAACAATGTCCACAATATGCCCTTTTGCTGCGTGCTCTGTATACTCTCAACATCAATTTATGGAAAAGCTCATTGAATGTCCTCGTTTGAAGTTGCCCAGATCAATCAATGTTCCCATTCTAATGTGAATTCATACTGAAACGAGTAAGAGCAGTGCCTGCAGTGCATTAGAGGTCATGCCTACTCTTAAAAGAGCAGTCTCTGTACTGTGAAAAGTAAGAAATTGACCGACAAGCTTGCATGAGCTTCTAAAAACTGTGTTCAGTGAGAATATAATTAGACTGTGTGGCACCAAATCCTGTGTTTATGACTATGATCTAAATTGTCTCTGTTTAAGATAACGTTTGCAGTGGATCATATCACAGGCTTCTATCCTAAGTGACCTGAAAAGCTAAAGTGAAACAAGGTTGAATTCATTTTAAACTTAGAGGTGTGTACTTAAGTTCTAGTACACAGGAGGGGTACAAACATTAGCTACAACCTAAACTGAATGATACCAAAATGACTTGCGACAGTAAGTTAAGGTATGCGATTATTAGTGTTCACGTAAGATGAATGGATGACAAGCATCAAGACTCTTCTCTCTCTTTGCACCAAGGTGGATTAATGAACTTCCACTGTATGTCTTAATGGCTGAGACTATGAAGTGAATATTGCATTTATATTTACATTTACATTCACGTCATTTAGCAGACGCCCTTATCCAGAGCGACTTACAACTCATACAGTCTTACAATCTAAGCAGTGGGTTACGATCCAGCTGTGGTAGCTCGGCAGAGTCCAGGACCTTAACCGCTAGGCTACCACAGTCCCAGTACGTACAAGTCTTACAATGCAAGCAATTGTGGGTTAAGGGGCTTGCTCAGTGACATATCTATGGTAGCTTGGCAGAGGTGGGATTTGAACCCTGGTACTGGGTTAAGGTACTGGTCCATAGTCCACAGTCCAGTACTTTAACCACTAGGTCACCACAGTCTAATTGATTGAAAATGCGAAAATGCAGCAGCATATTTTATTATATATTAATCTACACCAAATCCCAACAGGTTACTGCTTAATCATACTAACATAAGGTTTTGTCTAATAGAAAGAACACAAAGCACTTCTGTAAGACACTGTGGTTATGGACTTGCTAAATGCTGTAAATGTTAATGTAGGTGTGGTTTAGTCTTTTACAGAGAGGAGAAGTTGGTGGTGATGAAGTGTTGGTCACTGGTGGCATGAGCTCCCAGTTTTCTGAGGTAACAGCCTTCTCTTAACTCTTTTAAATATTTAAGGACATACTCTACAGTATGTGGCCAAAGATACAACAGAAGCCAAAAATCTTAGAGCATTAGTAAAACTGTTTCTCATTTGGAGAGCCTGATAGGCATTTGTTTGTAGCCACACGCACTTTTACATAGTGTTTTTGTCAGCCATACATTTACATTTCCGGCATTTAGCAGATGCCCTTATCCAGATACAGTCTTACAATTCAAGAAATGATGGGTTCAATGCCTTGCTTTAGGACCACACTGTGGCAGCTTGGCAGAGGTGGGATTTGAACCATGGACCACCAGGCCAAGCATGTCCACAGTCCAGTATCTAGGCTACAGCAGTCCCTACATACCTTCAGGTTTCCATAGTCAAACAGTAGCAGTAGCCCCACTGGACACCTCAGTTACTTGATATGACACTTTCATACGTTTCCATTCCTCAAACTATCAGTTCATCATTCTTCTGACCTGCTTTATGAACAAAAGGTTCATAAAGAGGTGGTTTGTTGGAGAGCTTTGTTGGCCTAAAGAGAGTTCTTACCTTAAGTCAGTCAAGTTCCAAACTCTATTGCAAAACATAGTTTTTTAGTGGAGCACAAGCACCAAACCCACTGTTACACAAAGTGTTGGTTCTATAGTGTATGCTGATGCGGTACATTTAAATTTGTCATTTATTTGGCACCTTTATCCAGAGCGACAATTTAGCAGTCCATGCAATTGTGGATTAAGGGTCTTGTTTAAGACCCAACAGTGGCAGCATGGCATAGGTGAGATTTAAACTCTGGACCTTCTGGTTCACAAGCCTGAACCTTGACTGCTAAACCAGAACAGTCAATACTTTATTGATTATTAGTCATTATTATTTATAGTATTATCAATGATTGACTGTAAATGCAAAGACAGAGGTCATATATACTATAATATGATATATTACATATATACAATATGTTTTTGTGTGCAGTATAGTATTCTTCTTAATATGTTAACAGATCTGGATGTAAAGGCCTTTACTCCGACCACCAGAAGGCAGGCATTGTACACTTTGAGCTTCAGACGAAGTGCAACTGAAGTAGACTGTGTGCTAATTTGTGTCAGATTGTCTCACACCTGTGAGACATGCTACTTAAACATGGCATATGTCTATGGAGGCCATTTTGAGTATCTCACAAGGCACGTTCTATCCTAGTACACATATATACGCTCTGCTATCCATGTATATATCATAATAATACCAATATACTGTATAAACATTTAATAACATGACTTTATTAAAGGAACTTTTTGGGACCTCACCGGCAAATTATTTCACCCTCCAGCAATCTCGGGAGTTTGAAGCCCAAGCGGTTTGGTAGCACTCCCAAGCTCCACCTGATCTTGGTGACCGGTGAAAGGAACCTAAGACACACCAGGGCAGAGAGCAACAATTGTTTAGGGACCTCGCTGGCAGAAATCAAAAGTCACAAGGTGATGCGTCGTGGAATTTTTCACAAAAGCTGGCAAAACCATTGTTGAGGTTTCTTCGTCCGTAGCGGTTTGAAAATGGAACGTTTTGCCATGTCTTTTGGCAGGATTAAAATTTGACATATTTTCATAGAGGGTATACGTCAATGTAAAAATAACTCCATTCAAATATGATCTCAGCAGTCCCCTGCCCTGTGTCTTTGGAACTTGGAGTACAACAAATTTTTCAACTGTGCGAGATCTAAATGCATGATGATCAATACTGAGTATGCTGTAATTTAAAAGAATAATTGAAGAAAGGGCAATCCGTAAAATCAGGCAATCAGAAACAAAGAACAGTAGCAGAAAACATACTGCTCAAACATTAGGGCATACTTCAAAATGAAATATCCCATAATGATATATCCTCTCATTTTTGTAGCCTACAATTGTTAGAACCTGGTTTTTGAAGCATTGGAAGAATACTGTCTGGTCCAGTTTAGTCCAATTAGTAACAGTTACCTGGGAAGTGATGTCACCAGGCTGCGCTTTGCAAAGAGGACAAGCTGGTGGAGGGAGTGTGATGCTTTTTGGTAATGTGCTGTGAGAAAACTTTGATTGCAGGCATTCATGTGGACGTCGGTTTAACCTATAACACCTACCTAAACATTGTTATGGACCAGGTGGTTTTAATGTTTTGGCTCATTTGGTGTATATATGAACATTTAATAAAGACCTTCTGTGCTTTGGGACTTCCCCAGCAACTACTGTCTCTCTCTAGCACCCTCTAGAGGTCAATCAGTATTGTTCTCGCAAATGAGTCCGAAAACCTCAGTGTTACCACAGCATCTCATCATTTTGCTGTCATTATCCTGCCTTGCTTCACATAGCTTCTCTGAAGTAATCATATTTTACCTTCTTTGTTAGTTATGGCAGATGCTCTTCCTGGAACGTTCTGCGCTCCTCTCCAACCCTGCCATCTCCAACACTGAATCAGATCAACCACTAGAGGGACTGAGACCTTTAGTTTCTCCAGAGGAGCTTATGGAGTCCCCAGCTGTTCAGCAAGTTTCTCAACAGAGACAGTGCCAGCCACACCAAGAACCAGTGGTGGAGGGGTGCGTAGGGTTTAAATTACGTTGAATTAACAAAATGATTACAGGGTTAATCTACTGCAGCAGTAATAAATCACTAATATTCCCTCATTTGTTCAGTATATAGTGGATTTGAGAGGTTTTTCAATAGTGTATGTTAATCTCCTGCATCTGCCCGTTTTTTATACCCTGGGAATGATTAACTTGTGATTGGCTGAGCTTTTCTTTGTAGTTCATTTCTGATTTTTTTTAGTTTGTGGATGTTTCTCCTCATGTTCTTTATATTTGACTCTCATGTTGTCTTTACACAGTACTAATACCTTAAATCCCATATATCAATAGATGTCTTAATTGTAACGAATAACACATGAACCATAATAGTAAATGGGTATTGCTTATTGTGTAAAGCTACATGGATTTTGACTACGACTTGGAATGGATTACTTTTCAGTGGTGAAGATTCAAACATCATGTATGAAATAAGTTAAAACAATTTTTTTCAGGTCACCCAGATCATGACAGAGTCTGTGTTTAGATGTGCTGGCCTGAACCTCAGAATACAGAATGCAATGGCATTGTAAAACAACCCTGGAGCATATGAGGATTATGGTATATGCTGGTGGTGATAGCTCAACAGTGCTGGAAAATAAAGACTCAACTTCACAATAAATAGAATTTACTTTGAACTGTTGAAACATCATTAAGACCTATAAAGGATTCCTAAAGCTCAGCAAGTGAGTTTCGCACAGGGTTAAAGACTGAGATTACTTCAACCCTGGGGATATTATTCCACAGTGAGTAAGTTTACATGCAGTCGATCAGATCATAGTCAGGTTTCTGCCATAATCTGATTATTCGAGTGGTCGTGTAAACATCATACTCTAGAAGGCAGATTAAAAAAGAGAGCTGGATTTTATACCAGTAATCTGATTTCTCATAGAATACCAGTTACCCAATATCAATTGGTTTTATCAGACTGTGCATGCATGCAAGTGAAAGAGACACAGTTGCCAGGTCCTCATGGCTTTATGTGGCTCTTTTTTAAATTCCTTCTGGGGATTTTTCTAACTGGACCTGGCTACCACAGAATTAAACGTGTCCCGTAATTAAAGGCAGTGTAACAGGCAGCTATTGAACACTTTGTGTGGAGACGTAGTTTGTCTTGACAAAATGACCAATTTGGTTATTTAATACTAAGGTTTGAAGTTTGCATTACTGCTTTCTGTGAGATTATTAGCTGATTGCAAATAGAAATTGAATGATTGCTTGAATTTCCATTATCTGATTACTCAAGTGCATGTATGCCGGTTGATTTTCTGCAGTTACGGGATTATTAAATGCATGTGTTTCTATTTTAGGTGATTTGTTGTAACTGTATTTCAAGATTCTTATCAATCAGCTTTATCCTTGGGGCACCCACCAATTTGTCAAACTGGTTTAAAATAATGCAAGACATGGAGGGCAAGAACAATTCTGTTCTGTATAATTATACTAAGTAACCCTAATTGACAATCTGTAATAATTAAATCTGAACTTTGAATGGTACTGCAGAAGCCAGTTAATGATGTGGATTATTAATGAAGTGTTGCTAGACTGTTAATTAGTAGAAAGTAATGTTGCCTTATTAAAAACTAGAAAGTATTTGAAAAATGGCAGTGTGGAACGCTTTCTAAAGAAACGAAGCAAGACAAGCCCAGAACAGGAACTGGAACAGGAAAGTAGTGCATGATCACCTGAATCTATTTTTGGCAAGGTCACACTAGCAATTGTAACTGATGCACATTGGGAAAGGTTTCTTCTGCTGCCATTTTGGTTTTTACACAGAGACAACTGGCCCTAGAGGGCTGGTGTCCCCAAACATTTAGGTGATTTCCCTGCTGTAACACTTTTGATCAACTCATTAGTGTATTACCAGGTTTAGTATGTGCTATAGGGCAGGGAAACACCAAACTGTGCTCTCTCTCTCTCCTCTCAGTGGTCTAGTGTTCTTAAAATGCCCCGCATAACACTGTGGTTTTAAATAATTAACTACTCTGTTAGGGCAATCCAAATGTCACATTTTCCATGAAAGAGACTTTCTCATTATTTCTAACTAAAAATACTTTGACTGTGATTTATGTAGGAACAGGAAGCATTACATTATAAAACACATAGGGCTAAACTAACCCAATAAATCCTTTTCATACATTTTTTCACATAGTTTTTCCTGGTCAGGATGGTGAAATAGTCTGGAGCCTATACCGGGGAACACACAGCTCAGCTGTAAGCAAGGGTTGGGGTCAAGGCGTCAGTTTTGTGGCCAGATGGCACTGGCAGGACTCCCCTGGTTCACTTGTGGTAGTGGTTTAGTGTAATAGACCGCTATACCATCCACTAGGGTGGCACAATAGCTCAGTTGGTAGCATGGTCACCCTACAGCAAGAAGGGCCTGGGTCCCTTCTGTGTGGAGTCTGCATGTCCTTCCCATGTCTGTGTGGGTTTACTCCGGGTACCGGTTTCCTTCCACACTCCAAAAACATGCATGTTAGGTTAATTGATAAGCGAAAAGTTATTGACACAAACATGAGTAACTTGCACTTTAACTTTAAACACAACATCCAGGTTAGAACCGTCTCCAATTCATATGTGTCCTAATGAGCTTGACCGGTAATGTAGTGAGCTTTTGAGTGAAAGATGGACTTCTGCTCTTAAATTCTTACTCGTCTCAACTCAACAGGATCTGCAGCATTGAATGGCTTGTGTGACCAGTATATAAATAAGCAATTACTATAGGACTATGCATTAATTATTAGGTAAACTATGGTAATGGTATGGTATGCTAATAAGGCTTGTATTTATTGTACAAATTGCCTACTTGATTCAAGATCCAGAGTTGTGTTTCTTATTAAGGACTGTCCAGGAGTTCTTGGCTGGCCTGTTTGCCAACTCTAATAACGCGGGTTCTGAGCCATTAGCATGGTAAGTGGTTGTTTATGTAGTAATGTATTGTACTGTATAACAAATCTATTTTACTTCCAAAAGCTATCGATATAACACATTGGTTTTTTACCTTAGGTCTGCAACACTGTACTCAAACCCTGGAGATTATGCCTGGGGACAAGGAGGTTACAATGCAATAGGCACACAGGTGGGTGATGTCATTGAGGACCACACTATGTAATATGATAATCGTGTAAACCATTCCCATAACCCTCGTCAAGATTTTTACAAAAAAATGCTGCTGTTCACTGTTTCACTCAAAGGGCATGAATGATCACGTATTTTCTTTTCTGTTCTGCCATGTCCTCTAGTTGCTGGGTCAATCGGAGAATGCTAATCCCCTATCCACTGAGGAAGAAATGATCTCATCTCTCCCTACTGTCCACGTTTCCTCTGAGCAAATCGGTAAGTTCTCATCATCCCCTGAGTCATCACACATACCATCATGCATCATCTGTTACTGTTACTGTGTAAAAAAAAAGCCCGCCTACGCATTTCTGGACGACTAACCAAAAGGGATTTTCCAGATTTCACTGACTTCTGATGAAGCCTGCAACTATGAATTGGGAACAGAAGTAATAGTAATGATAATAAAATATATATATAATACGTACTATAGATACAAATATATTGCTAAATAGCTAGATAGATGGACTGCTCATTAAAATGAGGAATTAGGGGATATTTCAAAATGAATGAAGAACTGCTAGACAATCTAATCCTGTACATGCCACATCACGTTCAGTGTGTTTTGGAAGTCGTGGGTGACCATACACCCTACTGAACAGTTAATATATGGCACTCTTGTCCAGTTAAACATGTTTCTTTTCGCCTCCATAAATTTTGTCACTTTCTACTCAATCACGATAAATGAGCTAGCATCTGTTGTCAGGAGTTAAGAGGACATAATATAGCTGGTCAGGATGGATCGAAGTGACACTAACCTGTCTCAGGTGTCTTATATATGTACCGTCTTTACTCCACTGTATCACTGATGAGCTGTATTTCAAAAAGAGGTTGTACTCCTGTTTCTCAGAAGAATCATGTGTTTCCCTTCACTTTAAGGGGACATTCCCCTGGTAAAGGCTTTGCAATGACAAAACTGCAGAAAAAGCAGGATAGAAATGAGGACTCTCAGATGATTACAATACTTAAATTGGGTCACAATTTTGGAATCACATTATTTATTCGCCCCAGCGCAGTGATATTTGTAGCATGTTTAATCATGTTTGCTGGGCTCACAAAGCATTTTGATAACCACAATGTCAATTAGGAATATTGCATGTGTGTAGGTATAATGTGATGTGATGAGATTGAAGGGAATAATTAATTAAGGACAATTTCAGATACAGCCCATAACTATTTGTCCATCACAGGGATAAGCAGTGAATAGGAGATTTATGCTTAATAAAACTAAACTAACTATTAACTAAACTCGTATATAGTTCACACAACTAACACACAAAGGGAAATAACAGTAGCCTAAGGTTAGAATACTTGTTAATATAAATGTGTTCAATTTAATTTGTTCTTCATGTTGCTCTAATCTATCCTGCAGCAAGTCTGATGGAATGCCCTGTCTGTCGGGAGCCGTACACACCCGGGGAATTGGTCCGACAGCTGCCCTGTCTGCACTGTTTTCACACTGAGTGCATAGTGCCTTGGTTACAGCTGGTGAGAGATGCAATACACAGGTGCACAGTAGCTTTTACTTCGGTGAAGGGATCTTTAGCATGGGCTGGCAGTATTGTTCTTTGTGACTGAGGTCATGCATCTGATGCCTCGTAAAAGTTGCTGGCAAGGCGAAGCAAATGGGCATTTACTTTTCTCACAATGGTGACTTTTTATCTCTGGGTTACTAGTCATCAGGTGGCGAGTTCAAATCAGAGCTTCACCTAGCTACCACTCATAATCAGGACATTTAACCATAGACTGTTCGGCTCAATTGTAAGTCATCTGGGTAATGGTGTCACATAAATGCACATTTTTTTTTAAATAGATTTGTTACAAGCACTCAACTGACACATGGGCAATTTATTCGCTCACCACTGTGGTGTCCTGGGTTAGGGTCTCAGTGCTACCTGCCCGGTCATTCCTTAGTGCTTAGTCAATTTATTGTGCCATATTCAAGTCACAAGACCATGTGGCAGGTTAAAATAAGAAAAGGAAAGTTATAAAGCATCTAATATATTCACACATTTTTATGAACATAGGACTAACATGAAAATAAAGAGCTGGATTACTGACTTGTGTGGATGCACCACATATAAGACATATAAGTATGCTAAAGTGCGCTAGAATTGTAAAAGATGTGAATGAATGAACATATTCTGAATATATTTGATTTAGTGTGCTACTGCAATACCCAATTAAATGAGCTCCCTAGTGTGTGCACTACTATTATTTTTGTTTAACATTTATAATTCACACTGTTAACCTAGTAATAGAAATAACTAACTGACCTACATATAGTCAGCTTCAAAATTATTGAACCCTTGGTTACGTTGGGTAAAAAATGATTATGAATGTGCATGAATGTCATTGTGGCTTTGTGGTAATAAGCTTAATCTCACAGTAAATGTGAGCTTTATTTGCAGTACACTCTTACTTACACACAATTACTTGCTAAATAAAGAAAAATAAAAAATAGCAAGTGCAAGTGTATTTTTGTCATTGATAAAATAACGCCATAGTTGTTGCCAGGTTGTAAATAATGGGACTGTAGCAGAAAGCACTGGACACAGGTGTTAGTGTACAATGACCGACCAGGCCAGAAGCCCACACCGAGTATCTAATCCAGGTCACCTCAGTGGTGAGGAAGCAAATTGCCACTGTCCACTCAATCGCCTTGAAAATAGAAATTGAGCACAAACAATCTATTAGCACTACATGGGTGCTACATTGTTTGAAAGGGCTACAGTTGTTGAACTCAAATGAGCCCTTTCGTCTCTTAACTCCTTTAAAAAATATTTTGTATCTTTAATTGGATTTATCTGCCTGTCTACAGCATGATACCTGCCCAGTGTGCCGGAAGAATCTAAACGGCGATGGCAACCCTCTACGCCAGGCTGCAGCTCAGGAGCCAAGCTCTGTTACCGCAGAACTTTATAAAACTCAGAACTTCTGAGAGCATTGCATTTGTTGTTCAACCGAGGCATGCTTGTGTTTATGTGGTAAATTCTCTCTATTGTGTTTGTCTTTTGTTCACATGATTGGACATGCAGAGAGACGTAGATCTGTCCACCACACTAATTTGGACTGTGTTTAAGGAGAAATCTTTTATATCAGCCTTTCTTAAGGATGGCAAACCCCGAAATCTACAGATGTTGAAATCTTAGACATGTTGCACATTTCAGCAGTAATTTACATTGTGTGTATGGATTTTTTTTTGACTAGCAGTCCATTACTGTCCAGGCTGGTAATCATTTGAAAATATTTTTCAAAATCCTTTCTTCTAAATAAAACAGATTATTATTTCCTACAAGACACTAACAACGGGACGCTTCTGTAACAGTACAACAGGTGGCATTTGGCCTGCAAACCACTGTCAATTTGGATGACTTTTCAAAGAAGACTGAACATTACACAATCTTATACCTTTTTAATGTTGACATTGCTATCAAACTTAAACAAAACCAAATGTAATCTCCGAATTCAATGTGACCCTCTGCTCTATTTTGGCTCCTACGTGAAATCACGCTGCAAATCAGTCTTTCTTCACCATCACACAACATCACATGTCTTTGTCCCTTTCTTTCAGGAGGTTGCTGAAACTCTTGTATATGCCTTTGTGATTTGACTACTATAAACCCCTATTGTATGGGCTCCCAGCCAAGACTCTCTGTCCCCTAAAATCCATCCAGAATGCTGTTTCTAGGGTTCTGAATATGATCATATCATTCCTCTTCTGGAGAAATTGCTATGACTTCTGATCACTTTGAGCATTCAGTAATTTTTTTTTTTTTTTTCGGAATAATTTGCTCACACATTACACCTCGTCCCACAGACTGTTCTAATCTGCTCTTGGTCCCCAGATGTAGGTTCTCTGATTTACCTCTGCTCTTTCTAACGTTAAAGCTCTCTTAACGTCTCATCTCTTCTCACAACACTTTCATTCATCTTCTTCCACTACTTCTGCCTAACCTTTATTCACTTTTTCTTTGTTTGTCTTATTCATTTGTACCACCTTAACCTGGTTAAAGGTGCTATGTAAGTTAACTTTTTTCACTTTATAAATTCTTATTTTTATTATTTTTGTGTCAGGGGGTGGGTCCGTTGTCATATGACACATACCAGTTATGCTGCCATCTGATAGGCCTTTGTTGTAGAGTGGCTAGATTTAAGGCACTCTGCAATAAAACATATGGCAGCCTGTTTCAGATTCAGATTCAGAAAACTTTATTCAAGTGGTTGGGCTGTGGTGGTACAGCGGTTAAAGTAAACGATTACTGGCCACAAGGTTTATGGATCAAATCCCAGCACTGAAAAGCTGTCGCTGGTGGGCCCTCAAGCAAAGTGGTGGCCCAGTGGTTGGGCCATTGAGTAAGGTATTTAACTTATAATATCTTAGATCGTATGGTTGTATCAAGTGTAATTTGGTACGGAGTGTCTGACAAATTGCTGAAATAGCTCCTTGAGTACCACACTATACAAAAAACAAGTCTTTGACTGTTCTTGACTGTCTCAATCAAAGCTCAATCTGAAATCAAACAGAACATCTGTAAAGAGACCTAAAGATGGCACTTCACAGACACTTCCCATACCATGTGATGGAGTATGAGGTGATCTGACAGAAAGAATAAAAGAAACTGTCCAGAAACTGTGCAAAACTTGTAGAAACATACTCAGAAGACTCAAACAGACATATAAGTTAATATTTTCATATGATTTATTTACTAATATAAAAGATTTGCAAACATTTTTAAAAAACCTTTTTATCTGTTTAAAATTAAATACATTAATTGCAAAAATGAAAGGCATCTGAAACCTTTGCGAATCCACTGTATATTAATCTAGGCTAGAAATAATGCTTCCTGATAATTTACATAAAATTGAATGTGACTATTTACATTTACAGTATTTAGCAGATGCCCTTATCCAGAGCGACTTACAAAAGTGCTTGAAGACATCAGTAACATAATCCATTCTTAATAATAAGGAATCTAAACAAGAATACACCTCGGAAACTGTAGAAGTTATGTGTTTTTTTTGTTTTTTTTAAGAGCTAGTAGGACAACGGTGGGGTTTTAGTTGAGGTATGTGCGGAATAAATGGGTCTTCAAACGGCGTTTGAAAATGGGCAGAGACTCAGCTGTTCGAACATTGAGGGGAAGTTTATTCCAGATGCAGTGTGGGGTGTGATAAGTGCTGTGAGGTAGGAGGGTGCAGGTGCATTTTTAGCTTTGTAAGCAAGCATCAGTGTTTTAAATCTGATACGAGCAGCTACGGGGAGCCAGTGGAGAGATCGGAGCAGTGGTGTAGTGTGTGTAAACTTTGGAACATTGAACACAAGTCTTGCAGCTGAATTCTGGATCAGCTGTAAGGATCGGATAGTGCTCAGAGGTGGCCCCGCTAAGAGAGAGTTACAG
>JAUZST010008265.1:0-13652 GCA_034779995.1 Parotocinclus haroldoi
ACACACACACACACACACACACACACACACACACACACACACACACACACACACACACACACACACACAATATATATAGAGAACAATGTCATTTCGGGAACCTTTGAAACCTGGTGAGATTTGAAAATTGTTAGACAATGACAAGACGGTATGTAACGGCTGTTACAACCAGTATTCCAAAAACACCTTTTCTCTCCCCCCCCCTTATATTCCTAAAGCGGTATAAAGTTATACAGCAATAACCTTGTAACTCCGATTATTGTTAATTAAGGTTAAAAAAGGAGACGCAAATAATCTATTTGAAAAATAAACTACAAGTGCTTTACTGGTTATACGGGGTTTGATCAGTTCTATTAGTCGATCAATGCCATTAATCGATAAGATAAATGGTTGATGTTCATCATACTTATTACTTTTTATAAAGCATTTCTGTGCTCTATGAAAATAGCTTTATAAACACTAAGAATTTAATATGCTTAAGTGTTTTTAATAAGAATTTAAACCGAATTTAATTAGATTTAGTGTTGAACATAGAATCTGTGGAATTAGCACACTACATACCAAACAAAAGACAATTACTGTCACCCAAAATATGTAAGCGTTTTCTACAACTACTTTACAAGTGCTACTGTAAAAGAGTACCAAGAGAGACCAAGTAGTGTCAAACTCAAAACTACTCAAAATATAAAAATAAATAAATAAAATAAATAAATACAAATATACACAATATTAAGAAATATTTAGCCAAATCCAATGACAACTGTTTTACCCTGTAAATGAACTGACCCAGATTTAAAAATACAGTAGCATATTTCAAGCAACACTGCGCTAATCATGAACATGTTTGGTTCACCCGTTTCAGCTCCGCCTTGATCACGCCTCCTGATCATTGTTCACACCTGTCCCTTGTAATCAGTCTCGTTATGCCTCGTTAGTCCATTTATTTATGCTGTTATGTTTGTGTATTTTCTGCATGAAGTGCTAAATGTTTTCTCTGTGCTTTTGAAGCTTATCGAAGCATAATTTTTAATCATTTCTTCTCATGTCCTAGATTTTTACTACCATTTATTCATATGTAGCATATTTAAGGAAGGATTACGCAAAAAAATGAAACTTGCTCTTTTAACGCTTTATTACAAATGTGATTAATAGTTAATGTCTGAAGTTTGTGTTTTTTAGTTTGAACCTTTAGGCAAATTAAGCAAACACTGACAACCTAGTTTATGACTGGATATTGTACATCTAGTAAGTGTGAAGTTAATTTATTCATTAATTAATTCCTTTCCATTTTCCAATCCGATTCAGTGTCGTAGGCCGCAAACCAGGAACCAACTGTGAACGGGGAACCAGTCCATACGCATGGACACGTGTGCAGACACACACAAATACACACAAACGCACACATACATATATACAGTATATAGTGAAATTCCGGAAATGCCAATTGACCTAATGCATGTGATATGTGATACTCAAGACAATCCATGCAGACTTCACACAATAAGTGGCGAAGAGTGTATCAAATATCAGAAAAACACAGCTTCTATAGGCTACAGTGACAAGTGTTTTATGTGGACCTACTTAAATTTGAGAAATGGAAGCATCTGGCAGCATCATACGGAAGGTGAGCCTTCTACGGTCCAAAGAACTTTCATCAGGAATGGGATTTTTGGGAGCACAGCAGCCACATGAACATGGTCCAAGTGTGAAACCCAAGGTGAAGATCCATTTTTGGGCACAGTAGTAAATGGTATGTTCCATATGGTCATTACAGTGGGACTGTACCATTGCTAAAACAACAAATCCAATGGCTAACACTTTTAAATAAAATATGTATATATATTTTTTTTAGTCATGTCTACCTGTGCTATTGCTACTTTGCTGGACTTTTAATTACTATATATGACTCGTTCATTCATTCATTCAGTTTCTTATCTGCTTGTACCCAGGAAAAACCGATGCCTGGCTGGTGACACAGGGCACAAGGCAGGAACAACTCTAGACAGGGCACCAATCCATCTTTCACCCACATTATACTGTATATAGCGTCATGTTTTTTTTCCTTAAAACTAATATAGCAGTTTATTTTTGACTGGGGGAAAAGTTTAATTTTTGAATGTGTTCTGTCGTTTCAGCAAAGGGAAAATACACTAAATGCTAAGAAATTCTGTGGTTTTTTTTCTCTTTTCAGTCAAATTTCTATACTGATTATACGATTGCAAATTACAGAAATAAATGCACAACAGAAGAATTTCCACAATTGGTCCTTAATTCTTGCTCCCTATTGTATATGTTTTACTATCCATATAGTACCTTATTTGAAGTATAACATATAATAACAATATGGAGCATGAGCACAACAGTATGGCATGAGTATTAAGGGGAATTTCAATCGCAATAATTTGGCATTATGAGGGAGTGCTGTCAATAGTTCTATTTCATATTGTAAAACCAAAATAAAATACATATTTAATCCGGCATGTGGTAAATTAAGTTTATTTGGGGAACTTCTCAAATATTGGTTAGACTCAACTCCATTTAACATTATCCGAACATCAAACAAATGCATTGTAGTAGCATTATTTTAAAAGAATAAAAACATTTTAAAAGGCTCCAGATTAGAGATAGGCTAGCACAAACGCTATATACTAAAACTATGTGAAAATGATTATTATTTATCACAATCGCATTGTGGATGATATGGATAAATAAAACAGTATAAATCAGACTGTATCAGACCAAACACTGCAGTGAGCTGTGAGGGTATTAAATATGAATCAATAGCCTCTGTTATCCCCCATCTTTCCACCTTTCACTCTGATGTATCTGTCCCTCTCTCTATCAAACAGGTGTTGTAGTTCGCTGATAAGAGTCCAAACTTGGCTACTGTCATGTTTTTTGTCAGAAGCTGCCGTGCCTCTGAAACTGGAGTGCTGAATAATACATGTGTCACGGTAATGTGTCTCTAGAGAGAAGAAGAGATAGGGAAAGTGTGTGTCTGTGTGAGTGAGATTAATGGACGTCTCATTTCTATTTGACGCTCTGTTCTTTTGGCCTGTACAGCTTATTGGCTTTTTAGATCACACTTATGTATTCTGTTTAACGAAAGAGAGAGAGAGAGAGAGAGAAACACAGACATAGAGACAGAGAGAGATAGGCAATGAATGAGAGAGGAAGAGAGACTAATGTCACTTTCTTGGCGTGTGTGCGTTACCTGTGTGGCACAGCAGGTCTGTCATCTCATGCCCCGAGGGCCAGTCGGGCAATGCACGCCACAGTGCGCCAATATTAAAGCGATGAGAGACAACTTTTAAAAGGAGTTAGCATTTGAAAGAGTTGTGTAGGTTTTATATGAACATCTGGAGTGCGAGCTGAATGTAAGCCTCACTTTTACTGCTGATGAAAGTTTCATAAACTTGAGCTACTGAGCCAATGGAGTGGTGGATAACACAATTACACACTCCGATTTAGCCTAAGCTCTCATGCATACGTGTATAGAGTGCCACATTAAACTACACATGCGTGACACTGACAGTGATCCCTCTGTTTCCTGTACATAAACACAGAGCACAATGTATGTGTAATTTACTCTGTGTGTGTGTGTGTGATACTGACAGTTGGGTCTTTTACCTTTAAACCCACACAGTTTTTGAAGTACCTATAAGCAGTGCCGATAATCTATAACTCAGACAGGGAGGGAGCTGTTTAACTAAAATGATCATCCTGTTCGTAGTAAGGATTAACCAGAAACAAAAAGAATGTAACAAACACAAGACTCATTTAAAAACAAACGTTGAGTCGAACTCTGAAGAACTATGAACATGTAATGAATTAAAACACCGATAACAGAGGGAACAGACACACGGTGCATGTTGGGCGCTGCCAAAAACACTACTTTCACTTCTCGGACACAGGAGAGGATACTTCCATTAAGCAGTCTTCTCTTTATGGGGGACCTTGTCTATTATACTATCTATATAATAATACTCTCTCCCACTGATCTTCATTCCAATCGTTGTGGGCTTTGGCATATCTTAGCCATTTCACCCTGTTCCACTTCCGAAAAAGTAGTTTCTTGTCTGCAACCAGAGCAGGTCCTGACCTGCACCAATGTGGTGCCCTAGGCGAGATTTTGGTTGGTGCCCCCTGCATCATCAATCATCGGGTTTATACACTCACACAGGTACTGCAAAGCTTTATGTTTTTTAGGGGTTTTTTTTACATTTTAAAATGAAAACAACTGTAAAACAGTAAAGTATTAAGGAAACAAATAAAAAGTAAATGAATCATATATAATATAACAGTATAACAATAAATAAACATTACGGTGTTGCACAAAAAAAATATTTTAAAGCTAGTTTACATAAAGTAGTGCAAAAAATTGGACTGGACTCTGGACCAGAAGGTCCAGGGTTCAAATTTCGAAGTTTCAAAGTTGCCACAGTTGGGTCCTTGAGCAAGGCCCTTAACCCACCATTGCTTGGATTGTAAGACTGTATGAGCTGTAAGTCGCTCTGGATAAGGGTGTCTGCTAAATAATGTAAATTAACATTTCTGTACATAGATCTACTAAACAAAGTAATAAAACATTATAAGATATAATATACCCTTGATCAGATTGTCACTTCAGGTCCATTTTGTTTCCACAACTAATTTAGGCGTGATGTCTGACATGTTTAAGGTAAGAGTTTACAATGAAGACTTATATGTGTGTATGTGATACTTAGACATCCTCAAACAATGGTTTATATAAATTGCCAAAAGGTGCAAATATTCTGTACAAAATAAATAAATACAAACATAAAACAGTATTTCCCATCATAGAGTTAAATAAAGGTATAATACTTTAATACTGCATAATTTACGATTAACTCAAGTAATGCTGGGATAATATGTGGGGATCTAACAGTGGAAGCCTGGGAATTGAACCTTTTACCTTCTGGTCTCTGGTGCAGTACCATAACCAGTAAGCCAACACCTTACCATAAAAGTGGGACCGTTTTTGTCTCATTGCATGTATGAGATTTTGGCTCTCATACATAGGGTGCACCACCGTGGGATCTTGGAAGAGTGTATTTTTATATTAATAAATTATTATAAATATTTTAGCAACCATTAAGAAACCATTTAATATATTCTTACGCTTTCTCTATGAATGCTTTTGGTTTGCTTATTTGATGCATTAGATAACAGCAGGTAAAATATGTTGTTTAATTTAGGTTGATGGGAGAAACTTTTCTGATCAGGATCCACTTCCAGATTACTTAATTGATGAGTGTTTAGCAGCCAATCCTGCTGCAGGATCCCGGAACTGTCGGACTGTAGGGTAGGAAAGGAAGGCACTGTTCCATCTGGAGCGCACAGGCTGCTAGAGAAGCAGGCGGGTGAGGGTGAAGATGGCGGATGGGGATAGTGGGAGCGAGCGCGGTGGAAGTGGAGGAGGCAGCGGGTTCCAACACTTCAGGGATCAAGAAGAGACGCAGGAGCTGGCCTCCAAACGCTTAGACATCCAGAACAAGCGCTTCTACTTAGACGTGAAGCAGAACTCGAAGGGTAGGTTCGTGAAAATCGCAGAGGTAGGGGCCGGAGGCTCGAAGAGCAGACTGACCCTCTCCATGTCAGTGGCGGCCGAATTCCGCGACTACTTGGGAGATTTTATTGAGCATTACGCCCAGCTCGGGCCGAGCACCGCGGAGCAGATCGCCCAGTCTTCGAGCGGTGAGGACGGTGGGCCTCGGCGGGCCCTAAAGAGCGAATTTCTAGTCAGAGAGAACCGTAAATACTACCTCGATCTGAAGGAGAACCAGCGCGGAAGGTTCCTACGGATCCGGCAGACCGTTAACCGTGGCGCCGGCTTCGGCCTGGGAGGAGGAGGAGGAGGAGGAGGAGGAGGAGGGGTTCCCGGTTCAGCCAGCATGCAGGCCGGACAAACCATCGCTCTCCCGGCTCAGGGACTAATCGAGTTCCGAGATGCTTTAGCAAAGCTGATAGATGATTACGGCGGTGAGGATGAAGATCAGGCCGGGACTGGCTGCCTCGCCGGTGGATATGGGGAGCTTCCCGAGGGCACGTCCATCACCGTGGACTCCAAACGCTTCTTCTTTGACGTCGGTGCGAACAAATACGGCGTATTTCTGCGTGTGAGCGAGGTGAAGCCCAGCTACCGAAACTCCATCACCGTGCCCTTTAAAGCCTGGAGCAAGTTCGGGGGAGCTTTCTGCCGCTACGCTGAGGAGATGAAGCAGATCCAGGAGCGTCAGAGGGACAAAATCTATGAGAGGAGACCTGAAGAAGAGGAATCGGAGGGAGACGAGGTTGATGATGATTGATCCGGAACGGTTCGTACCAGACACAGGCTAAATCAAATACTAAGTCATAGGATATAGAGATTATTACAGATAAAGGTTCATTAATGGTTCTGCAGAAAATCCCAGCAAATCCATGTAGAACTATTAATATTTAAAGGTCTCTTTTGAAATCAAAATGTATTTGTCCAGGAGTTCTAACCCTTAAGTGGTGCTTTTTGAAATAGGGTATATGTGTAAAGCGTATGTATTGAGTAATACAAAAACAGAAGACACACGTTGAGGCAGTAATAAAAATATAAAATAATAACATAATATGAAATGTTTCCAGCTGATGAATAACTTTTTTGAAGCCACGTTTTCCTCTGGAGTGTGTGCTATCTAATATCTTCACTACCTCTAAATGTACAACTCAAGAATTCTACAGCGACTACCTGCAATTTTCTTTACTCTGTATATCAGTATTAATGTTTTACACATATACATATTAAACATAAGCATTCATATATTTAATATACTCTGTTTTGGTCCTCTAAGAGGCAAAAATAAGAGTGAATCACGTGCAGGATAAGCTGTAATGCTAAAACCATATGACAAATAATCTAGTGACTAAGAAAAGCTGTCATAAATATAAAATACATGTTATCTTACTGCCTAGCTAGCTGCCGTCCACGTACAGGATAAAAAAGCTCCATCTTACACCCTAGGGTCCTACAGTTTATCCTTTTGGTTGTTAAAGGTTAGAAAATACAGCAGACATTTATATCTTAGGACAAGTGCACTGTTATTTCAGAGAGCACTCTTAGAAAGGATTGTGAAGGTTCAGGACCCTGTAAAGCTTCCACATTAAGAAGAATGACAATGATAGTCAGGCATATTGAAGATCAACCTATATCCAGCTATTTATTATCTGTAAAAGCATAAAATTTATATTTAAAAAAATTAAATCTGGTCACATAAACCACTTTATGAAGTCTGAGACACATTTCGACCAAAATAGAAATACATGAATCTCTCCGAAGCAATTACAAACTTATACAGTCTAAGCAAATGAGGGTTACAGACGCTGCTGTCAGAAGGACAGACCAAAATCCTTAACAGTGTTGGATGGAACCTTTTGTTGTTGTACGCAACCTTTTGCGTATTTTGTTTGAAGGTCCTGTTTTGCTGCAGCGGCACAGAAAAAAAATATTAACTCCCCAAACCGGTTCTAGGTGTTATTACAAATATTTCAGTATTACTTAAACATTGATAAAGTGTATTTACGTAAACAATGAACTGATAACCAGCAGACATTTCCTGACATCACATCCAGTTCATGCTTTACATGAAGCTTGTACCCTTTTGATTGAAATGACTGGACTGTAACATTTTCTCCAGTTGTTCATATAATATAACGTTGTTGGGACCATTCATATATAAAGGTCCTTATAAAGATTTGATCACCTTGCTTTAGCATCAGAGATTTGCTCTTTTTGTAATTATTTTTCTCTTACCAATGGGAATACGGAACAATGAATGTACACACTCTCACAGGTTGTTATGGAGATGGCTGAGGATCGATAAAAGCCAGCCAGCCTTTCCTTACACTGACCCACAAATACAGAGGTTACTGGACATTTAAATTGCAAGAGAATTAGCACAGATTCAGAGTGTCAGAATTTTTAAACCAATCAAATGTTTAACCCTTAATTATTTATAAATCAGTATCCATGTGAGTGTTTCTTTTTGCATTTACTGAAAATGTTGAGATTCAAATTAAAAGTACACATCACAGATCAAAGACTTATTTTTAAACATGATACAAAAATATATATAGAAATATATTTATATTATAAGAACATAGTATAATTCTAAATGCTTTAATAAGATGCTGTATTAGATTTCCTCATGCACTTATTGAGTAAGATATTTCTTCTGTTTATGTCCGTTTTCTCGGATGGAAATAAAAGTACATAAAGTATTTAAGATTTAAATTACCTTTAGTTACACTTTTTCTCTTAGTAGTCATTCATTTGATGTTTTTTTTAATGTGTTATGCACGCAAGAAGAATGCCATCCCATTAACAGGTTTTATGAGCGCTCCTCTATTTGTCTCTATTCCACGAGACTTTAAAACTTGTCTGTTACAGTCACAGACATCCGTCTTTATTTCTCTTGATTTAATCTGTTCTAATTTTGCTGTATTATTAAGTGGTTGCACCTGATGCGTTACCTTTGTCCCGTTTACTTGTGGTTCTGATTTAAGGTCCTAATAACAGAAATGTGTTGATCATTAACACCACCTGGGAACAACAGTGTTATGTTCTAACTTTTAAAATTCTTTTGAAAAAAAGAGTTTTGCTTTCTATTCCAGTCTGTTCTGTACTGTGTCCTGTGATAAAAGGCAGCTGCTCAGTCCAGATCATTCTGCTGTAACACTCCAATATTTAATAAAAATGATTTTACTGAGGAAATGACTTGTTTGAATGTGCTCATGTCAAATGGGATCCCCCTCACTGCAGCGTGAATACTCCATATGGGTTGTGTTTCCTGCACTATTTTTAGCCCCAGTGTTACCATGTTACTTTCTGAATCTAAATATACAACAAGGATATGTGAGTGGAAGAAAATGCTAAACTCTGGGTCAAGTGTATATAGTTCATGTTGAAACTACAATCTTCCCCACAATGAATGCTAGCTATAGTGGTTTACCACAGCTGGCACTCAGGTGATGTCAAATGTCAGGTGAGATGTCAAATATGCCAGCCCACCACCATGGTTCCTTCCACCTTAAACAGGCATCACGCAGGAGTGACTGGGCTGTGCCATGATCAGGTGAGACTGTGCCTTCACCATCTCACCTCAAAGTCAGCACCATTTCAGCTTCTCAGATACACACATTACCATCAGCTTACCTGCTCTTCAACTAATGTCAAAAGCATTTCCTTATGGACAGTAGATTATATTATACACTCACATATGTTAGCAGCAGCAGCATGTAATTACCCCAACTGAACATTCTAACCAGACTTATTTCTGTAGTGCATGAGATTAAAGGAATTGTAGGCGTTCCATCTCCTGCCGAGTGACCTGTCCATGTGCATTTAGCTGTAATTGCCTACGCAGCCACAGGGTGTCGTCTAATCCCACTTCATAGGCGAGCCAAGTCTTTACAACATCCTGGAAGCTTTCAACTCGACACACAGGAGAGGTTTGAATTTCGGTCTGCTTTGCTCTCAAAATGTCTCTCAGCAGAGTGGATCCTCTATAACAGGTGATTCATTAGATCCGGTTAATGGCACAGGTGCAGGCACTGGATAGATGATTAAAATAAAGCCTGATATGTATGCATGGAAAGTAGGTAAAACATTTTAGTGAAAGAGCACTGAGTGTGAGAAGGGTCACTGCTCGATGACGATCAGCAGGTTCTAATGGTGTGTTTATGCATTATTATATTCAGATAAATACACTGAAAACCAGGAATGGGGTTTCCCTTCCAAATAATACATTAGACTTCATAAATACATCATTAAGTAATAGAAATCCAACAAGCAAACAACATAACACAGATATCATGTAAACATCATGTTTCCTCTACAGACTCAACCCAACATTATAATACATCAGTGTTTTGCAAAGTGTTAAATCATTTTCAGGACTCTCCTGCAGCCTCCTCATCCTCTCTTCTTAATAAACCTGATAGTTAGAAATACAAATAAGAGTCTGCATGCTGCTTATCAACAACAGAGCTTCAATCCAAAATCAAGCACAGCTCTGTGTCTGTGTGTGTGTGTGTGTTAGTTATTATTAATGTCACACCTTGGCTTACTCATACACCAGCTGAACCTGCACTTGATCTTTCAGGGCTTCGTTCTCACGGTAAACATATAGCAGGGAGTTTGGAGTTGCTTCTTCGTGTTTTAACTCAGTCTCCTCTTCCACAAGATCCTGCTGAGAGGTCACACACAGGTCATGCTCCTGCAGGCATGCTGGGTAACGA
Organism: Parotocinclus haroldoi; assembly: GCA_034779995.1. Taxonomy (NCBI): domain Eukaryota; kingdom Metazoa; phylum Chordata; class Actinopteri; order Siluriformes; family Loricariidae; genus Parotocinclus; species Parotocinclus haroldoi. The sequence goes on from JAUZST010008265.1 coordinate 10,288, forward strand.
GGAGCCCATTTCTCGATTCGGGCTGAGCGGCGTACTGGAGTGAAGAATCGGATTTCAGAGCCGTTAACACGGGCAGGTTTCTCCCCATGCTGACTCATTTTCCCACTAAAAACAAAAAACAAAAAAACAAGAGGTTAGAGTTCGATCTGCCCACCCCACCCCCCCAAACTTTTGTTCCAAATATATACGATGAGTGTAAAATACCCTGGAGTAGCGGTGATCTTATATTTTATAACTGATGAGCCTCTCCTCTCTCCCCGAATCAGTGCACCAACAGGTTTTGGGGTACACACGTTACTCTGGCACTCTTCCTGCTCCCCCTCCTCACTGCCAACATCACCATTCACCTCCACTCGAGACAAAGAAGCAGCTGAAACATGGATGATGTATTTTTATAAAAAGGCTAGTGATTTTAAACTACAAAATAAGGAGAATGCACTTCCTGTTTACCTTTGGCTTCCTTTTTTTTGAGGATCTCAAAAACCACAGAGCGCAGTTCATCTAACGGCTGATAACAAGCAAATGAATTACAAATAAATAACTGTTAGTTGAAACGGATATATGTGAGTAAATCTACAAAGTATTTAGTGACAGACAGAGCCGTTGACATTAAGGCATGGGGATATAATTGGGGGTGAGCTGTACCTCTCTTACTATCCGAATGGCCTCTTCAAAAGTGGGCAGTACATCCAGGTTTCCCTCCCTCTCCATCAACCTCACTTGGCAAATCCAGTATTTAGCAAATTTCTGGGCCATTGGGACTCGTGATAGAACATCCCGTACCTGGGATACAGAACAACCCTGTTGGGAAGAACAAAACAAAATCAAGAGATCAGCATGAGGCAAACTAATGATGGGAATACATACATTAGCAGCAATTTGCTCTTCCATTAACAGTCCTGGCTTTGCCCTTCAGCCCTGATGGACATCACCACTTACAGACACGCCCTCCCTCCCACCCCTATTTTGGACTCCACTCTGGGTACAACAAGCAGAGGTTATTGTGTGTTACTGTGACTCATGATGATGTGTTTCATTAAGCCGCTCTATTTTACTCCTGTTTTAAGAGAAACATTCTCCCAATCACAGTTTCAGATTTTATATATTTTATATATTCAGTTACCTGCTCTAGCAGTTTTATACAATCATTTAGCGACTGGTCCACAGCGCAGACAAAGTCATGGATCTCGTCCTCCTCTTCCATCATAGTCCAGGAACTCTGTGGAGGAAGAGCGTTGGTTTTTCTCCGCACTGGTTTAACAGGCATCGGAGGTCGTTTATAGGTGATACCTTTTGATTCTCGCCATTCCTGAAGTTTACGCCTGTCAAACATCATCAGGAATGAATCAGCTAGGAACATGGAACAGTGTTCCTACATGAACATCATTACTTGCTATAAAGGATTTAATTTACCATGGTGAATTACTACACTTATAACTCAGACATGTACAAGTACAAACACAAATCACCTGTAAACATGCTTCGGTGGTATATCAAAAACATCATGCATTCTCAGTTTGGTCAGTTTCTAATGTACTATAAAGCTAAACTTACATTCTCTCTTCCTGAGCTACAGACAGCTTCTTTTTACCATCCAGAGGGACGGTCCTGACTCCATCTGTCCCAGGATTGAATCCAGATTTGGGAGTCTTTGGTTGTACAGGCTCTGTGATTAGGCTTGAGGTCTTGGTGGGCCGTGGGAGGGTCTGTGGCACTGTGGCTTGAACCACAAACTTGGAAGGTTGTCTGAATGTGGTACACCTTTGCTGCAGAGCTGGTCCTTTTACAGTTCTATATGGATTTAGAACGTTGTGTTGAGTTTCAGGAAGAGCTGAAATGCATTTTGATTTAGGCCTGGTTGAGCTGGGATTGTTTTTTTGCTTGATTGCTGGTTTACATTCTGCTTTGTTTGAAGTTTTTGTAACTTGTGACTGCAGAACATTCTGCATAGTCCGTGATCTGTCTTGGGTCACCTGAGCACACCTGATTAAAGGTTTTATGACGTCCAATTCAGCGGAAGCAATTGCTGAATTTTCAGGATTGTCTTTATTTGTTTTCTTTGTTAATCTACTCTGCAGAGTAGTTCCTGTTTTTGGTTTAGTTCCACCCCCTAGGCTGGTTGACTGTCCAGTTGTCGTAGGATGCTTAAGTTGAAATTTTCCCCTTTCGGAAGTTGATTCCTTTCCAGAAACCAAACATCTCTTTGTCTCTGCAGTGGCTGTATTTTCCTTTACAGAAGCTCCATAGATAACTTTATGTCCACCGATTTTGGCCTGTCTCATAACAGATCTTTGATCTACCTTAGTAATGCTTAAATGATCTCTAACATTTCTGTCAGTAGGGGGTTCAGATGATGGTTTCTTCATAGCTGTGTTTCTAAAAATGGCTGTTCCTTTCGACAGAGTTCTTGATCTGGAATGCTGGGGGGCAGTTTGGACCATGGCAGCTTTGAATGGTATTTGCTGAAGGGTGGTGGATGTAGCTCTAGGTAAGGTTCTCAGCTTTGAGATGGTGTTGGATTTTGATGGTGCTGAATCTTTGTTCTTCTCCAGCAGAACAGTTCCTGTCTTTATGCCTTTAGTAAGACATGTGGTACCAGGTACGGAGTTCTCTTTGCCGTTACCTGACTAGAATAAATAAACACATTTTAAAAATCATGTCAGTTGAAGAACCTACACATGTATTAATAACATTAGCCAATGGACTTTCAAACTTACAGCATGAGTTTTCTGCACAGCTCCCTGGGCCTTTAGATAAGGTCTTAAGTAAAAAAAAAACAACAAAAAAAACAATGGAACACTTTCTTTACAAAAGTCCCAGTTACAGGTTAATACATATCAAATAAAAATCACTTACTTTGGATTGGGTGGTTTTAATCTGCCTTTTGCTGCCAGATATTCGGCAAGTTTCTGCTTGCGCAGCTCTGCGAATCATAAAGCGATACAACACCCAAAATACGGTCATTTATTCATCTTAAGCTCTTTCTTATGCAGAAAATCATCTGAATGAGCCTGACGATGGGCTAGTGCTTTTTTCCTAATGTAAGGGGAATGGTTTTAAAGTAACAGAATACCCAGCATTAACTCTGGTGGTACTCTGGTGGTGCTCTGGTTAAGATACTGGAGATATTCTCTGCTGAAATGTTTGGTTAATTAAACAGAAGACTATCCAGTAACGTAACATAACGTCACCGTGCTGTTTTAATACTAAGTACACGTCCTGGTGATTGCACGGGCTCATGCTGTCCCAATTGGCTAATGTGTTCTTAAATTAAAATAAAGGAGAATAAACGGGAAAGCTGAACTACTTTCACAGTGATCCGGACACTGTTCACATTAAAGGACGATCTTGGTCTCACGAGTTAA